>PVIU01003905.1:0-136304 GCA_004026605.1 Ondatra zibethicus | reverse complement strand
ATACTGCCTGGCCCATTAGCTCTAGCCTCTTATTGGCTAACTCTCACATATTTGTTTAACCCATTTCTAATAATCTGTGTGTCACCACGAGTCGTGGCTTACCGGCATGAGTCTAACCAGTGTCCATCTTGTGCTGGAGAAGCATGGCGTCTGCTCCACTGCCTTCTCTCTCACAGCATTCCCTTCTATCTACTCCGCCGACCTAAGGGCTGTCCTACCAAAAGGCCAAGGCAGTTTTCTTTATTTAACCAATGAGGGCAATATACAAACAGAAGACCCTCCTACACCAGGGCCTTTTAATTTGTACCTGTGCTGTCTAATAGGAACATCATTTTCCACTTATAGGGAAACTCAAATTAAACCTTTTTATATATGCCTATGCTAATATTTTAGGAAATTCTGAGGTAGTAGTTTTTAATACATCTTTTGAAGAAAATATTTATTGTTAATTATCCTTCTTGACATTTGCCCCTCCAGCCTGCCATTCTCATCCCCACTGCATTTTGCCCTTCATTTCCATTATTCCCTTTTCTCTCTTTATGTCACTATGTTCTTTCTTTTCTCCTTGAATAGATATTCTACATTAAAAGTTAATGTGCTGACTTCTTTGAGTACTCCAAAAGAAACTGATATATCCAAGGTTCTAATGTTAATATCCACAAATGAGAAAAAATATGATATGTTTATCTTTTGGAGTCTGGGTTGCTTCACTCAAGATGATTGTCTCTAGTTCCATCCATTTACCTGTAATTTCCTAATTTTATTTTTTTAAAGCTTAATAATATTTCATGCTATAAATATAACACAATTTTGTCATCTATTTATGATAGGTATCTAGTCTGTTTCAATTTCATGAATGTTATTAATTAAGTAGCAAAACATCACCTATCCCTCCAGTAACATGCAGTCGTTTGGATATATGACTAAAAGTTGTATAGGTGGGTTGTGTGACAGATATAATTCTAACTTCCATAAAAAACTCTATTCTGATATTCTTAGTGGTTACATCAGTTTGTATAACCTCTGAGAGTGAATAGGTGTTCCTCTTTCCCCAAATCAATATCAGAATTTGTAGTTATTTGCTTTTATGATGTTGGTCATTTTGACTTGAGAAAGAAGGAGTTTTAAAGTATATATAATTTACATTCCCTGTTTGGCTTAAAATGTTGAGAATTTTTTAAAAGTATTTTTATGGTCATTGTATCTTTTGTGTGTTCTCTGTTTTGTGTTAAGCTTTATTTTTTAGTTTGATGGTTTAGATTCTTGATTTATATAGATTTTTGGTTTTCTTACATATTCTACATAATAACCCTTAGTCAGACGTTCAGTTAGCAACATTTTGTTGGTTTCATACTCTTCAGAAGGCTTCCTCTTCACTTGAATGATATTGTCTTTTGCTGTATAGAATCTACTTAGTGTCATGTAGTTTCATTGATCAACTGTTGGTGATGCACTATTGTCTTGTTTAGAAAGACCTTTCCTGTGACTAGAGGTTTAACTGTGCTGTAAACTTTGTCCTGTGCCAGGTTCAGTTTATCTGATGTGCTGACATCCTTGTTCATTTAAAATTCAGTGTTTAAAGGATAAGGGATATATAACTTGTTGTTTTCTTCTACACATAACTTTGCAATTTTTCCAGAATCATTTGCTGAAGAAACAGACACTGTAGCAAAGGTAATCAGCAGTGATACCATTGCAAACTTTTTCTCTCTCATCTTTCAATCAGCATACCTCAACCCCATATTTAAGAACTATCTTATCTATCTACACACAGTAGAAGAGACAGTTGGGAAAAATAAAAATATAAAAACATTCTTGTATGTCATCATAGCAAGTAATATATAACTGTTTTGCCTAATGTTATCTTTTCAAATTAACTCTTTGTTTTTGGGAATTTTATGCATTTTGATCAACATTTTAGTAATTTTTTCAACTTAATATATAAATGCTGAATTTTTCCATTTGTATTTCAAACTAAAATGTTGACCAATCTATGAGTATGAATCAACTAACTAAAAACAGAACAAAATGTAATAGCTCTTGGTTTTATTGGCTTGCCTGATCTATTTAATCTCAGAGCACAATTACAATGAATACACACGGCATCATCCAAAATGGTCCCAAATCCCCTTAATTCTGGACATCATTTCTATCAATTATAGCTGCATATAGACCTCTTTGTGTTAAATAGGTTAAACATTGCCTAGAGATTTGAAAATACAAGCATGAAACATTTTGAGTGTTAGCAACTGTCAAGTCAAAATGCATTACATGCAAAGTTAGAAATCCAGAAATACGAGAAATGATTAAATGCTAATCTAGAACAGTGTTCTTTGGGGAAAGGAATGTTTTGTGCCATTTTGGCTTTTCCAACACTAAACCACTCTGCCATTGACTGACTGACTTTGTGCCCTTTGTCTGTTTTTGGTCTTTTGCTCATAGGTGAACAGAATAGAGGGAACTCAGCAACAAACACTTCGATTTACTGTATATCCGTATCCTTTATAGAGATGGAGGTAAAAATTATACAACTATTATGATAATTTTTCATATTTTTTGCATCTTTCCTTGGATTTAAGCTATAACAACAACCATCTCCACCACTATTATACAATTAGGATGCTGATACCTCACAGAAGGCTAACTAAGATTATGAAGAGACAACTGTTTGGCTCATTATAAAGTCAGATGTGGTCTTTGGCATTTGAGTGGACAGCAGAGACTCTGACATTCACACATGGCTCATTAAGAATGAATTTGAGTTTGGCCTTTTGCTGCACTTAAAACAAAACATCTATATAGAGAAAGAGCTCTTTGAAAATGCCGATACAATCTCTGAAACACTGATAGCAGTAATTTAAAATGAAGGCATCACACCCCAGGCATTTGCCATTAAAAGCATACTAAATGCCTTAAAATTGTGAAGAAAACAATGCAACATCCCCAACTCCTATTCATTTTATGTTTCTTGTTCCTAGTGACAAATACACAGACTTGTACCATTCCTCCTAAGTATTGCCATGTTCTAGTATCACCATGGGGTGATGTTCACAGCCCTACATGGTAGTTAGTAGACATGTACATTTTATTTTACAGCTCAACTGATTCAATTTGTGCAAGAAGAAAAGCTGAAACATAAAGCATTTTCGTACCTTGGATTACAAAGCAAATTACTCTTTGATGATAAGGGAGCTTGGGAATATCTATTAAAAGCAATGTGCACAATTTACAACACATGCTTCTTGATCAATTTTGTGCTTCTTTTAACATACATCATGTGTATTGCTTCTGATGCTTTTCATTTTCTGTGTCAAAATAAAAAAAATGCTTTAAAGAAAATTTGAACAGCATTTTTATTAAATTTCAAAAGAGGGAATGTAGCAGTCAATTATATTGCTGTGGGAATTCAAAATTTTAAAAGTAATGTTGTTTGTGGTTTCTCTCCATCAAAGGTATATATCAAATCAGCTGAAAGAAATACAACTTCCAGGCTTGTATGCTATGCTGAAAGTTATGAGCTCTTTAAACTCTGAGTTGTGTTTGTAGAAGCAAATGTGATGCCCACACATCTTTCCCATATTCCGTGGACAACATGACCCAAGTGAAGTCCTTAGAACTTGAGTGATACTGAGATACGGACAACTGTTCATGTGGCCTTAAAATTTCAAGGTATTAACTAGAGGAATGAACTACAAAAAATCCATAAACAAAGTAATAGACAAAATGTATCCTTCTATGCAAAACTTTTTTGGAGAGAGAATCAGTATTTGCCTCCCTTTATTGCAGGTGACAGAGGAGGATGGACATTATACCAATCCTGAAAGGATAATTTATAAGCATAAATCCTGAACTGCATCCTTACCAGAACGAATCTGTACTCTGCTTTCTTTGTACCTGCCTTCATGATTCTTCACATATAGAAGACACCGAAATGGATATTTTAATGACTAATCATACCTTTGGAGTTTTGTATCTTTGTGAAAGCTTTGAAGCTAAAATAATGTGACCAAGCCTAAATAAATAGGATTCAAGGAGAAAATAAAAGCAGTTACATAGCTATTATCACAAAGTATAAATCAAGAAAAGCACTCTCTAGATACATACAAAATTTAAAATCAAAATTTCATTTTTAAATTAATAAAATAGTTCTCTTTTCCAGCTTTCTCTTGGAGAGGCAGCTTTGGTCTCTCCTTTCTCCTCTCTCTTTCTCTTTCTGCCTCTCTCTCCCCATTCCCCTTTCTTCCCTTCTCCCTTCCCTTCCATAACCCCTAAATAAAAAAATAAATTAATAAAATAGAAAGAATTGTATTTGCATTTACTAATTTCAAAGTAATGAACACTAAAGTATAAAAATCATAGCAAGATTTTTTCAAAATATAAATATATAAGATTTAGGAAGATAGTACATGTGTATTGAAAAACACTTTGAAAATTAAATTTTGAAACTATTTAAGGAAATATACTGAGTGTAATTGCCAATGAAAAATGAACTTCTTTTATACACTAGTTCTATAGAGTAAGGAAATCTATCATTAAATAAGTGGTAAACATTCCATTTTGCTGTGTTTATTATTTGCAGAACACAGTTGCTTGAAGAACTCAGAGAATGTTGGGAATGTCACCTGAATTACTATTGTCCAACCTCCAGAGACCACTGAAATGTGAACATCTTTAGATTTCTCTGAAAGTTTTCTGACTTTAGGAAGCTCTAGCCAGAATGTTTGTTCATTTGTCATTGTTACATGATATTGTTATTTACAAAATTCATGCTTTAGGACCATAAAACAAAACTATAAAATAATATTATGATGTTTTAAATAAATTAACAATTTTGAGCTATAGTTATCCTTGGAAGCATGAAGACCAATGACTACAGGCAACACACACACAAAGACAAACACACACATGCACAAACATACACATGCACATGTATTCCTCAAATTATCACTGAACTAATGATTAAAATATCATTTTATACAAACTAGCACGTATGATTATTTAAAAATTAAATAAAACAATCTTTTCTTTTTTCAGAAATTTATGCTTTCTGAATGTAGCTAGTGACTTCATTTATCTTCATACTTATCTCCAGAGAGCTGTGTGCTTCCAGAACACCTCCTGATCACTTCTCACATTCCCACACTCTACTTGATCTTCCACAACCCCCAAATACTCAAGAACACACCAGGGAAAAGTTCTTTTGATTCCAAAACTCTTTGTTTCCAAAAGATATAAATGAAGTCAATAAGTGATCTTTCCAAAATAATTGACATTACTGAAGAGTTTATAGTAAGTAAATTTTCTTCTATGAATATTCCTTCTGCTCTCAGTCCTATCCATAATATCCCATGGGTTGAGGTGAAGAAAACAGAGTGGTAGTTGAAAACAAATTATACAGTGCTATATACGTGGCTATTTCCCAAATCAGGGTGTTAAGTTGATTCTTAGCACAGAAGACAGAACTCAATTTTAAAATTCATAGTACCATTTCACCTATAATACATTAAAAAATATCCATAAAACTTTAGTTGAGAAGCAACACTGAAGGTTGATGCTCAACTTTCTATTCCCACATGCATTTGCCACATCTTTATATTTATTCCTGAATAATGAATAATGAAAATGCTTCTCATACTTCAGATTTAACTTCTAGAAAAATTTTTGTCTCAGTTCTCCAACAAGGGACTGTTGTTTACTGAATGAGTACAGTAAATGAGTAGTGTAAATGAATGAGTATAGTGAAGAACTTGGATACTGAAGAAAGTTTAGTACTAGCCATAGGATGTCAAGGCCTAACTCCAACAGCAGGAAGATTCTCTGTAGGATAGTGCTTTGTTGTATTTGGCTGAATTAGAGCCTGAGAATTTGTATGCACTCTAGAGAAGCTTAGTCCTCCTGGTAGATCATCACAATACAGTCATTGACCTCCAGCAACACTGTGCTGACACCTGTGCTCATTCTCATAGTGAGAGCTCAAGTCATTTCTCATTAAATCCCATAATAGATATCTCTGCAATTCATTATTTTTATTGTAAATAAGATGCTAGGCAGTAATAAAACATGAAAAATTATAAAATGCATTATGGTTTCTATTAAATCTCAGGGTGGTCTTTTACATTAAACTATGTCTTTCAGAAAATGTTTCCTACATTAAATAGATAGAGATGAAAACAATTATATTTAATAATTATACTTTCATGTGTATGTAAAATAAATGAAAAAGAATAAATTAAGTGGGGTTTTAGAGCATTAAAGTATAGTTCCTATAATTAAAATATACTACCCAAAGGAGCACAAAGAAAAAATTCTGTAAAGTAAGTAATCATTTTAGTGAAGAATGAAAGCTGATATTCAAGCATTGCATCTTAGAACTCAATTCAAAGAATAAATTTATCAACTGTGAAATTACATATTTTAATGCCCCTACCCAAATACATTTACAAACACCAACCTAAGTGCTTTGCATAAAAAACTGAAATCCTAGTGGTTGGTTAAGGGAGTTCAAGCCCACATTCAAAACCATGTGGGCTTTTGCCTTTGCCCTTTTTGCTTTCCATATCTTAAAGACAAGAAAGACCCTGTTGGGGAACTCACAACATGTGTTGGAGGGATTAAACTACAGATGACCTGGAAGAATCCTTTCTAAGGACTAGCTATCATAATAACTATCCAAAGGGGTAAAGCAAGTTGCTAAGGGAGAGAGGTTATCAGTCTTGAACCCGTGCACTGCCATTTTTCTAAAATAAAATGATTTATAACTATGCTTTAAATACTTCTACCCAAAGATAGTATAGTTCCACCTTTCATTAAAGAAACTTTTTTTTTTGGTAATACATTAAAAACTATTTAAGAGATCTGAAACATCTCAAAATGCAGTGCTTAAATGTCCATGAGTTTCCCAGGTCAATTAATGTATCTACAAGCAGCAATACCGATGGCTCAGGGAGCATTGCAGAAGGGGTGAGGAGATTGCCAGAACCAGAGAACAGAATGGCTTCTGCTAGATAAACAGTTCCAGACATGACAGGGATGCTGCACTCCTGAAATGACAAAATATTTTCCCATACAAAAAGTATACAAGGACCATACAAGTTGAAATGGCAACAAAGCTGAGGACGATCTTATAATGTTCCATCACTAGATGAAGCGCTACAGGCAATCAGGAGCTGCTGAGTGAAGGAACATCAGTATTTCATGAACAAAGTTATTGATAGATGTGAAACAATAAGAACAAGAGAGGTCATGATTTTAAAAGGAAGCTGGGGTAAGAAATTATGTAAATACAGTGCTCATGTATGAAATTCTCAAAAAATAAAACTTGAAATAAAATAATTTATATTTATATTACTGGATATCAGTACAGATGAGGATAAATTAAATCTTTTTTTGCTTCAGAATTGTTGGTTGTAATATGCTTAAATGAACTCCTTGAGACAACAGAATGATTGAGTTCATTTGCAATATGAGGATAAAATGAAGATTATGTCCTTTGATGGGATTGACATAAATTGCACAATAAGTGTAGTTTTGAAATGAATGAGTACAGTAAAGAAGTGACATGTGCCACTTAAGCAAGGATGATAAAACCAATTGGTTTCTTTGTTTTGGTAGGTTCACCAAGAAATGTTTCTTTAATATTCTAAACAACTTATTGATGAGGGCAGACAGTGAGCCTGGGTTCTCAATCCAAAGAGTTAAGGAAAAGATACCTAGTTTTGGAGAGGTATTCATCAATTTATACAGCCTGATCTGCTTCATAGTTTCCACTTCCTGGAACACTTTCCAGGAAGTTAATCCAGTGAATAGTTCTGTCTTGCATATGGAGGACCACCAGAAAGATTGCTAGCATTCTCTGTCAACTTAAACCTAGACTCACCCGAGAAGTGGGGAGGGCTCTGGGAATGTCTATGCATATGTTAGTTAGAGTTACCTGTAAAGCTGACACAATCTAGAATCAACTGAGAAAGGAATATATAAGGAATTAACAAGATCATGTTGGTCACTGGGTGTCTGTGGAAGACTGTCATGACTGCTTACTGAGGTGTGAAGACCCATCCAGTATTTGGCATTATTTCATTGGCAGGGCTCAGGACTGTGGGAGGGAAAGCTATCTGAGTAGTAAGCCAGAAGGATCGCTAAATTTATTCAGTCTCTACCCTTGACTACAGATGGGACACTTGATTTTCTGCCATGATATCTTTGTGATAATTAAAGCTAGCCTAAAATTGTAGGCCAAATAAATTCATTTCTAATTTTTTTGTCATGCTATTTGTAACAGTAACTGAAATGAAGCAAGAGGAGGGAGATCGTCTTGATTCTATCAAATGGTGTAGAAAAACTCACTTTAATTGCACAGATTCCTTTCCCTGTGTAAGGGATACAGGAATAAAATAATAATAATAATAATAATAATAATAATAATAGTAGTAGTAGTAGTAGTAGTAGTAGTAGTAGTAATAATATACAGAGAGACAAACTGAGCAGTGGCATCCATGCATTCATCTTTCTGTCTCCTTATTGTGGATATGATCCACACCTTCAAGATCCTGATGACATGAATTTCCCAATACAGTGAATTGTACCTTCAGCCATCAACAAAAGCAAATCCTACCTCCCTTCTCCTGTTGTCATGGAATTTTATCATAGCTTCAGGAAAACAAGCTGAGACAAATGCTTAAACCTAAGGGATAGAAAAATGGAAATCTTCTTTACATACCCTAAATGGAAATTCCTACTGTTATAATGCCATTGCAGTATTTTAAGGAATACTTGGTTTTTTGCCTGACTTTAATTCACTATTTGCTCATTAACATATAATCTTCTTTTAGTATATTACTTATTTGAAACCATTTACAAAAATCATTTTGCACCATGATTTTTAACTCCTGTTCTAATTATAACAGTAGGAGTATCATACGAGCCTTTTCTTGTAATTGCATCATGTATTCTTCCATCACCAAGTGCTTTATGTGCTTGAGACTACCCAGTGTTTGCTTTGGTTTTGTTTTTAATATAAGTAGGAACTTATCCTATTTACTGGAAAAATGACTCTGTCATTCTCATTTCCCCTTAGATAGATAAAATATCAATCCATAATAAGTGAATACTGTGGTATAGAGATAAGATTAAATTTCTTCCTAGTTTAAAAAATGTCTTTGCCTGAATATATTCACAGGATAGTTTCTTGTTTTCTATGTTGATAATGAAGAAAATAACCATAAACAAGTTCATTTGATCAATAATTTTAATAAATATTTAAAAATGATTAATAGCTACAAATCTCTGACACTTATCTCAGAACAAATAGGGAATTTGACCTGGATTTTGTTTCTGTCTAATAATCACATCACCTTCATAGTGTTTAGCAGTGTGCATGGGTTTCATGCTGTTCATGCTGTGACACATCTACCATTATTTATCTATTATAATTACTGACCTTAAATATATTTATCTATTTAACTTTATCTGTTGCAAGTAAGACAGTTTTCAATATAGATCTGTGTTTCTTAACTTAAAAATTTTTCTTTAAAAGTTTTCAGTTGTATACAATTTAACGTTTACTGCTCCAATTCATTTGACTTTTATGACTTTAGTTCTCTCTCACTGGAAGTGAAACTTATTTATTACTGTGCATTATAGTTTTCTTTTGACTTTCTAAATATTATTTGCTTCATTTACCTTATTTTATGAGCTATCATAGACTTTACCTAGGACTTTATTATTTAAAACACTTGCCCATTAATTTGTCAGTTGGAAACTTTAAGTTGCTAATTTACCTTCCTTATTCATCTGTCCATAGACAGATATGATGTGCTTTCCCTGTAGTAACAAACTGCTCAGTAACCAGTGTCTAAGAGGAGAAATTTACCTTTGATCATTATTAAGGAAATTGAAGGAAATACTGGAGGCAATTAGAAAGTAAAAGGTATATATATATATACCTTTTACTATATATATATATATATAATTGCCACATGCATACAAAACACTATAGAGAACTATAGAGAAAATGTAGCTAAGGAAAATATTAAATATTCCATTCAGGCTTTCTGCTGCATGTATTTATATATCATACCAAGGATCCAAAGTTAATCCAGGATTAGACAAAGATAAGCTGGAATTCAAAATATGTGGGGTCAGATATTTTAAAATGAGTTTTCCAAGGCTTTGTGGAAATTGGACCTTGTAAAATTTGTGCCTTCAAGTACATTAGATGATCTCTTTTATCTTCAGGATTTGTGTCTTGATTTCCAGTTAAGTTTTTAGAAGGCACTAAAGTTTAAAGTAAAGAAAATAGGAAAAAAGATTTTGTAATCTAACCGAAAAGAGAACACTGGAAGAATAAGTAGGGCATTTGAAAGGCTTCCAGTTAAAAATTAACATCAAAAACAGAAGTCAACCAGATGTGTGACTCTGCTCTGTAGTCCCAGCACCAGAAGGCGTAGGCTGGATATCTGGAAGTTCAGGATGGAGTAGGCAACACACTGTGTTCTATGACAAGCCCGACTATATAGTGAGACCATGTCTCAAATATAAAACCAAAATCAGACTAGAGAACTATAGCTAGATAAATCTGTGTGTTTATAAATCTTTTGTCAGGACTAGAGATGTAAAGTCAGCAAATCAAAATTAGAGATGTGGGACCTCATGAACTGAGCTAGGAAAAGTTATGTTATGGTTGACTTTCACGTCTTCTTGCCACAAATAAGAAACCCCTGCACAGGGAGTCTCAAGTAAACAGTTGCCGGATTATGTTAACTGAAGAGGGAAGACTCACCCCACATGTTGGTGGCACATGCTGGTAGCAACCTGGATTTATAAAATGGCAATGCAGAAGGAAGTTCGTTCACCTTTTTCTCACTAGGACTTATGCCTCAGTCTGGGGTTGACTTATCCTGTTGCTGCTGCTGCTGATTCCTTTGCTGATTCTACAACCAGTGTTCCTAGACTTTCATTGTGAGATAAGAACATTAGTTCTACAGGAGCCTTCAGGGTTTGGGCACTAGTTCAGGGCTTCTAAGGTACATAGCTTCGAGGTATGAGGAACTATGACATTGTCAGCTTCTCCAGTGAGAGGCAATGAGCAGTCACTGTTAGGACTGCTCAGTCACATACTTCAAGGATTGAGTAAGTACCTGGTTCTCAGCTATTCAGCTAAGTTACAGCTGTTGGTATGATAGAGTAAGTTGATCTAATTAATTATTTTAATGCATACACTTAAATTTATAATTATTTTAAAACCCAACACAATGTGTAATTCTTGTTTTATACAACACACACACACTACAGAAACACACACACACACACACACACACACACACATTTAACGTACTGGGTCTGTTCTTCTAGAGAACCCTGACCAACACATATGGTTTACAAGCCCCTGGTTTTAAAGACAAAAACAGCACCTGATAAACCTAGCCAGCGGAGACTTTAGAGGTAGAATCCTATCTTGGAATAGTCTAAGTAAATGCTAGTTGGTGATTCCTTAACAACAGTGGAACAGGGAAGAAAATCTCTAGTCATTTGTGAATTTTGTAGCTGTGGTAAAACAGCTATGCAAACATATGTGAAGTAGGAGTTATGGTGAGAATGAAACAAGAAGGAGGTAATAAATGATCACGGAATTTTTGATAGGAAAGTTTTACATTTACTGTAATAACATCTTGAGAGGGTAAGTCATGAATCCAATATAATAGGCTCAGCTGAAATTAAATCTAATTAGAGAGTGTATTTGCATAAAAATATTTGTATTAACACTCAGAAATGTCATTGAGTGCTCCGAGCTTTGAATTTATGAATAAAATTATCAAATTTAATAATATTCCACTTAAATTTTGTCAAGTAACAATGTAAGACCAGAAAGTAATCAAACTGAGACTCCAGAGAGCTCTGTTTGCAATGTATGCATAAAGGAAATGACCAGCAGAAAGAGAACTATGGGAAATAAATAGGAGAATCTGATACCACCTGAGAAAATCAACTTCACAGCATAAGTAAGATTATATTTTGAAACTCAGAGTAAGCAAAATAGTGTAAAATTAAAATAAAATATGGTGGAAAAATAATTGATAACCATTAAGTATACATATCCATACACCTTTAGGGCTGAGGTATAATAAATGCAACAAAAAAGAAAATCAGACTAATGGCCAAACACTATAGTGACCAAGGAATCCCACATACTGTTTTAACAATGAGAGAGATAAAATAACTATAAGATTCTGAATGAAGATTTGGAGATGCAAGCAATGGAGGAGCTTTGAAAAAACCTCTCTTCTGTCTCTAGGACATGGGAAAGGTGTAGGTATGTTTAATAAATAAAGAAAATGAGATCTCTGTGCATGTGTGTTTTTATTGTGTGTGTGTATGTGTACATGTTTATGTTTTCTTTCAAGTGATAGGGAATTCTTCACAGCAGTCTGGACTTGTTGAAGTGCCTTCTCCTGTTCCAGGACCCACACTAAGCTTGCAGCTTTCTTTTGCAAAGGAGTAACACACTCAAATGGGGAGTGTACTGTCTCAAGAATTCAAATAGGCCCAAGAAACAAGTTGTGCTTATTCCTCAGTGGTGGGAGAGTCCAGGTACAATAACTTACCCTTCACCTTAGAAGGAATATTTCTGCATGCCCTGCACCACTGAACTCAAAAAAATCTTAATTTGTCCATGGTAATTCAATGCTTCCACCTGGTCCCATCTACCTCGGGACCCAATTAGACACACTGCATTTAATTCATCCATTTGAGCTGCAGCATCTCCAGCCCAAAGTCCTGGCAAAAGGAAGAAGGCGGCAGCAAAACTTTTCAAATGTGCTGGTGCCCTCACCATTTTGTGTCTTATATTATAGAATTAGTGAAGGAAGAGTCTTCTGGGCCTTCCCATTGTGAAGGATTAGGTTTTACTCAGTGGATCCACTTTAGCAGTTTCTCTGAAACTTAAAATCCCTTCATCAACATTAACCCAAGGCGCATCTGGCATCTCCAACTGCATTTAAGCAGGGCCATCTCTTGATAAACGCTCCAACCAGCCATTCAAACAAATTTTAATGACTTTTTATTTACTGCAAGAATTCCCATATTAAACTCTAGAATTTCCACTCAAGTAACCCATATCAATAGACATAGCCTAATCTAGTTTTATGTTTCTCCCATTGTTCCATACCCTTAAAATCCATTCCCATCGGTATTCACAAGACTTCTACTTGAAGGAATAAGTAAAACCATCAAACTCCTTAGTAGGGTACCACAATTCCTCATGGACTACTCTTTCTACCTCCCTTTAGGAGCCTGCTTTGACCTGAGATGTGTTTTAGGACTAGAGGTAACTATTGATGTGCCCTGAGGGACATAGGTATTGAACATTTCTTATTTTTTTAATAATTCCTTTTCTGTTCTTTTAAAAAAAACTATTTTTTTTCATTTTACATACCAAATCCCAGTTCTTACTCCCTCTTCTCCTCCCATTCCCTCTATTAACCCCCCACCCCACCCCCATCCATTTTTCAGAGATGGTAAGGCACATTGCTTTGAGGAAGGTCCAACCCCCCCCACTAGTCTAAGAAAGATATCCATCCAAGAGAATTGGTTCCCAAAAAGCCAGTACAAGCAATAGAGATAAATCCTGATGCCTTTGGCAGTTGCACCACAGTCTGCCCCAGCCATACAACTCTTACCCTAGAGAAGCTAAGTAACAAGGTGAACCCTAAGGAAAACATACATAGATCCATCCACCTGGAAGTGGGAAATAGACAAGATCTCTTGACAAAATTAGGAGCATGGGGGTAGGGGAGAAGGAAAGGTGGAAGGGGAAAAGGGGGTGAGAAGGGGGAGGAGAACTTGAGGGAATAGGATAGTCAAGATGGACTAAGGACAGAGATGAAAGGAAGGAAAGATATTTTGTTTGAGGGAGCCATTATGGGTATTATTTTACATGGCATTTCCTTCAGAAAAACTCACTACTGTTTTAGCAGACAATGAAGGGTTAATTCCCCCCTGTGAAAAGTGAAAAAGCAGTATTGCAAGGGTGTTGCAGTATTGAAGGTACTATTTATTTTAGGTAAGATATACCCTTGAGATTCTAAGGTTCAAAATTCTCAGTTTCATTAGGGTCCTCCCGCACATCCCCATTTTAAGGTATAGAATCCCATTCTTTGCCAATTAATGCCGTTACTTTCTCCATTGACACTCGCTACACCTGAGACTTGAATTTTCACCATAACTCAGTCAACCTTATAATAAGGGCTTCAGTTTTATCTGCAGTTCAAGCTCCATGGCTACTGGAGAAGATTCTCTTCCAGGACATACTTATAAACATTTAGACTGTTTATTTGCATTGGGAGCCAGTCAAATTTATCACTAAGTTTCTTGTTGTTCTTTGGTGTAATCTGACATTGATTAATTTTGTCATGACACTCATACCTTTCCTTTATCAATTTTTCCAGAGATATTAAGAACAACTAACCAGCAGTAGCATTTTCCTCATACTGCCCCCACAATCGCTCAAAAGTTTAATACACAGGGTCATTTAATCTATTACATGCACTATTGATGAATCATTTATCTCTTTAAGTTTGAAATATAGTTAATACCATGGGCTTTCAGTACCTTCTGAGCTCCCAGAGAAAGAATGACTGGAGAACCTTCAGTAGTTGAAGCTGCTGGTGAATTTGAAGGTGCTAGAAAATTTAAAAAAATCTATTCCAGATACTAACAGATTTATCCTTATAACTCTTCTCTGTAGGACCATCACCCCTTATTCTCAAAGGGGCGAGAATAAATTTCCTAGCAAAATGTTTTCCCAGGAAATAGTGGCCTTCCCCTCTCCCACTGTGAGATTCCGAGCACAAGGTCACTTAGCTCAGCCCAGCCAGCCACCTGGTACAGGCTGATAAAGATGCCCTAACTCAGAAACAGTGGCCTTGCTCTAAGAACAAGGAAAAAGTTGACTTAGCAAAATGGGAGGGAGCAAAAGTCCTTGCACCTGTGACAAAGCATCTTCAAAAAGTCTTTTTGTAGTTATGCCTTTAAAAGCTTACCCCACAGAGGAGATACAACTCCTCTTTCTACCTCACTGCGGTGGGGTCAGAGATGAGTTCCAAACATGTTTGTATTATGCTGATTAAACCTTGCTTATTACAGTCTGGGTCTCTCTGGTGGTCTCTCTCTGGAGATCATAATCTGGGCACAACATTCTCTAGAACCACTCTGGTACCAAAATCTGTAGCAGCCAGGTTTAACTAGAGTCACAAAACTGATAGGATGAATATCTCTCTTTCTGCCTAAATACACACACACACACACACACACACACACACACACACACAGAGTCAGACACACACATATAAACACAAGCATATATATGTGTATATGTGTGTATACATATAAGATATATATGTAGGAATGACTTACAGGCTGCAGTTCAACAATGCCTAGTTGTGAAAGGAAAGTCCAAGAATCCAGTAGTTGCCCAGTTCCACAATGCTGGGTATCTCAGTTGGTCTTCTGTATATGTTGGAATCCCAAAAAGTAGGCTCCAGTAACAGTGAAGGAAGGAATGTGCTGTCAATGTAAGAGCAAACCAGCAAACAACAAACAAACCCGTCCTTCATCCATTTTCCTCATATAGGCTTTCATCAGTAGATGTGGCCCAGATTAGAGGTGTGCTTACTGTTTCAACATCTGGACTAAATACATGTATGATCCTCTCTCAAGACCCAGATCAAAAGAGTGTGTCTTCCAGCATCAAGATATGGATTACAAGTGTGTCCACCACTTCTGGATTGTAGTTCATTCCATAGTTAAGCTGACAACCAAGAATAGCAATCATAGTGCTTTTATCCTTGATGCCACTAGTGAGTTATTTGCAGCTCCTTTGGCACATACATTAAGATATACCTAGTGATCTCAGCCAGATGCTAATCAAATTTCTATGTCATCTCCTCCATTCTGTAACAGTGCAAGAATCTATGATCAATACAATATAGCTGAATTGAGAGTTCTTTATAATTGAGATAGTTGAGAAAAAACAGGGAGACTTATGATGGTCTTTCTTTATCATTACTTCTTTTTCATTTTCTCTGGTAGAATCCGATTTCTTTGCAAGAACATGCCCGTAAAGATGCATCCTTTTTGAAAATCCCACATCCTATAAGAGCCTCATGTTTAAGGTTCTGTTAGCACTAATTGCCAGATAAATGTGTCTCATGCCTTCATCTTATAAGTCAACTGTCTTCTCACAGAGCAATCTTGAGAGGAAGAATATTTCATACTTTATGGGGTTACAATTTAGAATCTAGGAAAATATCCCTAGTAGATATTTCAAGAATAGTTCACTAAATAATCCACACGTCTAATACACACAGAGAAACAGAAAGATAATCACTGCTATTCCATTTCTTATGTGATGAACCTCCTATATCATAGGAAATGAATTGTGTCTTTAAATGACATAGTTATTATTTCTCCATTATTTTATTATCATTCTATTGACTACAACTTAAAGTCAAAACTATAATTACTAAGTTTAAAGTACTTTCTTTTAAATTATTCCTTGATTATTTTCTAGTTCTGTATCTTTAGTATAAATGTTTTTTTGACACTTTCCATCTGAGGATATCAATGGAAATATTTGCTAGTCATTCAAGTATATCATTTTATATTTCATTTTAACAAATGTATATTATTTATTGTCTTCACAATGACAGGACAGAAATGGAAATTTAAGGTCATATCATGACCTGAATATTTCTCTAATAAATCAGTGTTGTAACATATTTTATCTAGACATTTGTCTCAGGATCTGTAATAGGAGATTTGATGCATGATTAAACAAATAATATGAAAATTATGTATATTTTCCTAAATTTTACCTTTTAGTTATAACACAATAAACACATTACAAAATGTATATCAATATCTTTTTATAATTTTAAAAGCAAAATTAGTGTTTTAAATTGAGAAAACCTTTTATTAGTAGAAATTATTGGCTGAATTTTTATATTGTCAACAATAATGTCCTCTAATGATATATATTATACTTTGTGAATTGGCAAGTATATAGGCAATAAAAATCTGACATCACCATTAAAATTATTTTTAACTGCTTGCCATATTAGCATGTTTTTCAAGACCTATGATTATTGTTTTTAGGTCCTTAGAACATGAAAATAAATATTTTATATTTGTTAAATATTTTTATAAAGTACTTTTAAGAGTTTGTTTTTCTTACATTTTCTGAGATCCAAGGGCTGGAGAGATGGTTTTCAGTTAAGACCCCGTACTGCTCCCATGGAAGAGCAGGCTTTAGTTTCCAGCATTAACAACTATCTGGAGCTCCATCACCAAGTGATCCAACACCTTTCTCTGGCGTCTGCAGGCCTGGCCCTTCACATGTACCCCATGCTAAATTGATGTACATGTAGGACATTCATTAATATGAAATAAAGCTTTAAAATTATTTTAAAATCTTCTGATGTACCACCAATCAAAATGCAACCCAAAGCATTTCATAAATGTAAGAGGTCACTTTTCTATAAAATTCCAAGAATAACCACAACACCAGCTACTTTGGAAATCTGTGTGGTGGTTTCTCAGGAAATAGGGGATCAACCTACCTCCGGATCCAGCAATACCACTCTTGGGAATATACCCAAGAGATGCCCAACCATACTACAAAAGCATTTGTTCAACTATGTTCATAGCGGCATTGTTTGTAATAGCCAGAACCTGGAAACAACCTAGGTGCCCCTCAATGGAAGAATGGATAAAGAAAATGTGGAATATTTACACATTAGAATACTACTCAGCGGAAAAAAAAACAATGACATCTTGAATTTTGCATGCAAATGGATGGAAATAGAAAACCCTATCCTTAGTGAGATAACCCAGACCCAAAAAGATGAGTATGGTATGTACTCACTCATTAGTGGACTCTAGCTATAAACAAAGGACATTAAGCCTATAGTACACAAGCCTAGAGAAGCCAAATAGCAGGGTGAACCTAAAGAAAAACATATATAGTTCCTCCTGGAAATTGGAAGCAAACAAGATAGCCAGGCAAAAGCTGGGAGCACAGGGGTGGCGGTAAGGGAGAGGGTGGGGTTGAGGGAGGGGGAGAGGGAGAAGGAGAAGGGAGAAGGGAAGGACGGGGGAGAGCCTGGGGGAGTGGAAGGGTGGAGATAGAGGAAGGGTAGATGTTGGAGCAGGGAAGAAGAGATCTACATTAAGGGAGCCATTTTAGGGTTGGCAGGAGACTTGGCTCTGGGGGGGGATCCCAGGTGTCCACAGGGATGTCCCCAGCTAGGTCCTTGGGCAGCAGAGGAGAGGGTGCCTGAACTGGCCTTGTCGCATAGTCACACGGATGAGTATCTTGAATATCACCATAGAAATTTCATCCGATGGATAGAGATAGAGACAGAAACCCACACCCACACCAGACCAATGGACTGAGCTCACAAGTTGAAGAGCAGAAGGAGGGAGAAGATGAGCAAGGAAGTCAGGGCCGCAATGGGTTGGTCCACCCACTGAGACAGTGTGCCTGATCTAATGGGAGCTCACCAAATCCAGCAGGACCTGGACTGAATGAGCATGTGATTAAGCCGGACTCTCTAAATGTGGCTGCCAATGGGGATGGACTGAGAAGCCATCGATAATGGCACAGGGACCTCGATCTTCTGCATGTAATTGCTTTTTGGGACCCTAGTTTATGTGGATGCACACTTTCCTAGGCTGGGAGGGAGAGGGGAGGGCCTTGGACTTCCCACAGGGCAGGGTACCCTGCCCTCTCTTAAGTATGGAAGGGGAGGGAGGAGGGTTAGAAGGGGAGCGGGATGGGAATGGGAGAAGGGGAGGAAGTGTCAATTTTTGAATGGGAAAATAAAAATAAATAAATATAAAAAAGAATTAATGAAAGATAGACATGCTCTATGAACATTTACAGTTCTTTTCAGAAGAATGTCCAGGTGTAAGAAAATAGAGAATTGTGGAAATAATTTTAAAACTTATGTAAACTAATTCAAATGATTCAGAAGTATTTTTTTTTAACTTATAAAATGAAATGAGCTGGCTGGTGGTGACACTTTTAATCCCAGCATTCGGGAGTCAGAGGGAGGCATATCTCTGTGTGGTCGAGGCCAGCCTGGCCTGCAAGAGATAATTCAAGGACAAGTTCAAAAGCTACAGAGAAACCCTGTCTCAAAAACAAAAATGAGCTGAGTTGCTTAAGTTCTCTTAATGGGACTGCGACACAGCTCGTACATTTTTGCAAATCTCTCTCGTTTTCTTCTTACTCATTCTGTGATCTATGACTGAATCTGAGTTGGTTCTCTTTTCCCACAACATTATTGGATTTGCAGACAGCACTGTAACTATGATTTTAGACCTCCAGTATGAAAATTTCACCCTCAAGTCAGCACAGAATCCATCATTTCCAAATACACATTACAGGTGTTATAGTCTGGATTCCGTTTCCACGTTTATTTCTTTAAGCTAGTTTCTCTCATTTGCCTTTGTCGAAAGAAGTTGAGTATTCTAAGGAAATCTGCACTAAAACATTAAGATGCCCCTATTTGTTCACTAGTGTGTTCTAAGAATTAGTTATAAGTTTTTAATTCCCTTGCCTTGGTTTTATGCAATTTAAAAGTGATTTCACAGCTTCCAGATAATTAATTCTGATACTCTTCTTTGATCGTTAATAAACATGTCTTATTCTTGTGTTTATTTCTAAAGGTCTCCTGCAGATTTTAAATTTACTCTACTCCCAATTTATTTTCAAGATCTAAAAACAAAGCTTAATTTTCTAGGTGGAGCAGCAGGAAGGAAACACCTGTGCCTCTGCAGAAAAACCTCAGTCAAAAAACATGAAGAATAAAATGATAGAAAACTGTCAATGAAAAACCTTAAACTTCCTCTGTTCAGTGGTTGCCCCCTTGTGTACTTCTATTACTGAAAAGCACTACTCTCTAATGAATATTGCTACAATGTCACCAAATTTATAAATTTGAAATATATGATCTTTGATTCTATTAGAGTATGTGTAATATATGCAACATTTTTATATTTTATATAATACCATATCATACTACTTATTATATAATACAATAACATACCAGTATTGATATAATTTATTATAAAACATTTTATATTATACTGAATATATACAAATATATTGCATCAAAAACTGTGAGGTCTAAAATTAACAAACTTAACTACACTTTTACCTCAAAGGAAAGACCACAAAGTGTTCAAAGTGTTCATAAACTCCTTATAACCAAATAGTCAGTGTTCTACTTTAGTATTTTTTTCATTTTAAAAGGCCAATTTAATTTTCTATTGCAGACAATAAACTGAAAGAACTAATTCTATTGTCAGAATATTTATTTGTTAACACAACATTCTAAATAGCAGGATTTAATGTATATTTAGATTTATCTCTAAGAGGTAGACAATGTTAAACATGTAACTCAATCTGGAGAGCAATCTTTGTCTACAAAGTGCTGCTTTTCAATAATGAGGACCTGATTTCGCACCTCAGAGTCCATGACAAATCAGCCATCTTGCCACACCCTTGTAGTCTCACCATTGGTGACATGGGGATGGAAGGATCCCTGTGGTTTTTGATCAACCAACTTAGCCTAAGCAGTGACATACTTATCTCAAAACAAGTATGGAAGGAAGGAAGGAAGAAAGAAAGGGAGAAAGAGAGGGAAGAAGAAAGGAAAGAAGGAAGAAAGGGAGGGAGGGAAGGAGAGAAGGAGGGTGATGAGGGATTTTCCCAGTTAGTTTAAAAATCATTTATTTATGTCTTGCGAAAAAGTGTGTGAGATCCTCAGCAATGGAATCTTACCATGAAGGGAATAGGCAGTAACCCATGTTGTTTGGGAGAGCTCTGAGAGCTCCCTATCAAATAACTCATAGGGTAAGTATCATGCCTTGTTCTGAGATATTTGTTTGTTTGCTTGTTTGTTGTTCAGTAACCTCTGTCTGATGTGAGTGAGCAATATTGTACATCCAATTAGGATACCTCAATTTAAACTGAATTTTTTTAAACTTATATTATAAAAGTAGATTACAACCTAATGGATTTCCATAAGTCTTTTTTAACTTATCCTTAGTATAAGTTAGTCCACCCACTGGGCCTTACTCTCCTCATTCCTCAGAAACCATTCCTACTTATTCTTTCAAGCCCCATTATCTTCCGTATTGTTTCATTTCATTGCTATTTCTTCAATAATACATGTTAACTGAGCAGTGCAAGGGCATGCCTCCCTACGGCACTTCACACCCTGTTCCTGTGGTTTGTCCCTCCCCGTCACACCTTCATGATGGGAGATACTCCACCACCCCCATGTTAGTCTTTCCATGCTCAGCATCACACCTCACTGCTCTCTTTTTATAATCTAGCATTACCTCTTCCTGAACATTTACCTCACAAAAATATCCTTTCTAATTTCCTGGCTTCCATTCAGAGACTGTTAAATAAGTACATACATTTCAGAATTTTTCTTGGTTTGTTGTATTATTATTTGCTTATTTTGTTTCAAGAACTGTGAAATTTTTCCTTTTCATCAGCATATATTTACATAGAAATACAAGTGGAAATAGGTTAATGATCAATAAAGCACAAGTATGAATGAGAATCTTTAATTTTAATGTCTCAAGTAAAATGACCTGGATTTTTCACACAACATTGTCTAGTTCCTATTCTTCTTCCACTCAAACAACTCCAACTTTGCAGTGGGAAAGCCAGTTGGATTTAGAATTCATTCTTTTCGGAATCATTCTTTTTCTTTATTTTTAATCCATATGTCCGAACCTCAATCTTTAAGCTCCAGATACAAAACTGAGTCAAATGGGCAAAGTGGGCCTCAAGCTTTGCGGCTCACTTGGAATTGGTGATTAATCAAACTCAGACTATCATTGTTGCTCTTCAATACATACAGAAAACTTGGAAATAGTTCAGTTCCATAGAACTCTCAAGTGGGCCCTTTCTTATATTCTAGTATTTGCATAGACAATGCCTTTTCTCCTATCTCAGTTCACTAAGTTCAAAAAATTTGAAGATCAAGTAAATAATGCACATTAAGGGTTGTTAGTATCCCACTTATTTTCAGTAATTGCCAAGCCAGTAACTGGTAACCTAGAGTTAAAATTGTTTTCCTGGAAACTCTCTTGTCATCAACTTCATTAAAATGAGTTCTCTGTAACAGTTGCTGAGATGGTGATTTACATTATGGGAATATCTAGGAAGATGTTGTTATAAGGATTTGCAGAAAGTAAGGGAAGCCAAAATGAGAACAGGAAGATGTACAACTTCCCTATGTAGTAAAAAAGTATGAAGAGTTTTCTGGTGTATTGACTCACTATGTGCATCCCATATTGTGATAAAAGAGAAAACCAATGTGTACACATGTGTGCACTTGCTATTCTGTTCTCCACTGCTAATAGTGAAAATCTTAGGTGATATTACTTATTTCAGTAAATACAATTCCCTAAAAACAACAAATCTATCCCAGCATTTTTGGTAATCAGAATAAATTCCATATAACAGAAAGAGAAATTGTTAACACAACAAAGAACCTTTCTCACTTGCATTTTGTACATTAAAAGTCCATAAAATTTTAAAAAGGCAATACTAATTTATTTCAATGAAAATGAGAATAGAAAATGATTTAACAGAGACAGTGATTGACACAAAAGATAAAAGGTATTTATATGGTGTTTGTCAGAAGTAGTATTTGTGTTCAGAGGAACGGACATATGAGTGAGTGAGCAAAACTTATAAGAATGATTCAGCTATATACTGTAAATAGTATATTCTTACATACATGTATTATTTCCATTCAATAATCATTTTGAATGGGGAAAGAAAATGAGGTATGTGTTTACAATGGTCTATGGTAGAACATAAAGAATAAAGAGAAAATGTTGTTTTCAGAAATTCAACACAACTGGTAATTGTTACATTAAAAAATTATGGAAAGCCAAAAATAACATTTTGTGTTAAATTGTAAATGGCATTAAATAAAAGAGACACAGTGGGAAAATAAGATGAGAACTAACAGAGAAAAAAGAGATTAATGCAGATGAGAATAAAGGAATAAATACAACCAATGTAAGTTATCTATACATAAAAGTCATAATTAGGCTTTTGTCTGCGAGGTCATTGACCCAGCAAGAGGCCCTGCTCCTGTACTGAGGAGATCCATCTGGAATGAACCTTCGTCTGACGGATGGAGATAGAGACAGAGACCTACATCGGGGCACTGGGTTGAGCTCCCAAGGTCCAGTTGAAGAACAGAAGGAGGGAGAAGATGAGCAAGGAAGTCAGGACCGCGAGGGATTGGTCCACCAACTGAGACAGTGTGCCTGATCTAATGGGAGCTCACCAAAGCCAGCTGGACTGGGACTGAAGGAGCAGGTGATCAAACCGGACTCTCTGAATGTGGCTGACAATGGGGGCTGACTGAGAAGCCAATGATAATGGCACTGGGATTTGTCTCTGCTGCATGTACTGGCTTTTTGGGATCCTAGTCTGTTTGGATGCATACCTTCCTAAACCTGGATGGAGGGGGCAGGGCCTTGGACTTCCCACATGGCATGGTACCCTGCCCTCTTTTATGACTGGAGGGAGAGAGGGGAGGGTGAGTAGGGGAGCAGGAGGGAAATGGGAGGAGGGCAGGAAGTGGAAATTTTGAATAGTATTTTTTATAAAGCAATAAAAATTTTTAAAAAAAGAAAGACAAAAAAAAAAAGAAAAGGATAAATGTTATTTTAAGAAGCATTTTATATGACAAAAATTTCTGGCCTATAATTTCTTCCAGTTCTATGGCTTTACCGACAATATCATGTGGTTTGAAAGTAATAAGCCTGAGTTACATTGGCCCCATTTCTTTGCTCTTTACTAGACTTATTACTTCTATATTAAGAAATTTTGCTCTCTGCTCATCTCAAAGTTTGCCATAAGTAGAAAATTCCCATAGACCTCAACATTTTCTTGATGATTGTAGAGATATAAATGCCGTTTCTGTAACAGCTCTGGAAAAGCACGACATGAATGCTGACACCAGAAAAATACAGCTAGCATATGTGGGTGAAATCACTAAGGCTCAAGAAATTACATGGAATTGTATTGGACAAAGTCTCTAGTCTGAAGTCATGGGAGATGACCCTTGGCTTATTCATGAGTATGAAGTTTGAAATAAATAACAAGGAAAATAAAAAAGTCATAATTGGGTATATTACTTTTAAAAGTTAATATATACTAATAAAAATTTTGAAAAGGAGTCCAAAACTGTGATATAACACCTGGACATAAATATTTCAAAATCTAAACTGAAAAGATATTTAATGTAATCTTCATATCCATTAGAATATTTTCAAATTATTTATCTAAAATATGCTATTTTGCATGGTGAATGTAGTTTTTGCTCTAAGAATAGTAAAATGAATTAGGCAAATGGATAAATTCGCATATGTTTATCTAATGTTTAAAACAGTTTTTCTCCAAATTATTAAAGTAAGTAAACAAGACACTTCTGACAGAAGTCCCCTGTTCCATCAGAGGCCATGACAGCTCCCAGATCTCTGGGTAAGCTCCACTCTCTTGGACTACCAATACTTACCCAGAATCTGCTCAGCATCATCCCAATAGCTCTTTCTCTCTTCTTCATCTTATCCTGCCCACACCTTAGGTGGAAGCCTCTTTCTTCACCAGATGCTACACCAACATCTGGAACCCAGAAGAACTACAACTAAACCATAGGCCACTCTGGCTGCCAGAATTCCAGTCCCCAACTCCACCAGAAATCCCCTGCTAGATAAGAGGCTACCCTGGCCATGAAAAGATCTACCCCTATCTTGGGCAAAGATGTTCTATTTAACTACAGGCAATACAAGGAAGAAAACCAGAGAAGAAACAAAAACCAAGGATCGAAATACCCAGTCAACAAAGACAAACTCAGAAATTGACTCCTAGACGTATAATTATCCCAAACCCCGATGCTTAAATGCCAATGGAAGAACACATTCAACAAGAGCCAGGACAATATGTCATCCCCAGAGGTCAACCATCCTACTACACCATGTCCTGAATATTCCAAAACAGCTGCAGCACAAGAAAATGACATTAAAGCCACCTTTATAAAGATGATCAAAGTCCTTAAAGAAGAAATGAACAAATCCATGAAGAATGACAAACAATTTGATGAAATAAATAAAATTCTTTAAAAAAAATGAGAAACAACTAACAGTTGGCTAATAGAAAATAAAACTACTCCAGACCAGAAAATGCAAATGGAAACAATAAAGAACACATAAATTGAGAGCATTCTGGAAGCTACAGATGCAAGTATCACAAAGAGAATGCAAGACGTGAAAGAAAAAATCTCAGGCATTGAAGATGCTATACAAAAAAAAAAAAGATACATGGGACAAATAAAATGTTATGTAAAGAAAAATCCTGACACAAAATATTCAAGAAATCTGGGACACCATGAAAAGAACAAACCTAAGAATAATATGAATAGAAAAAAATGAGAACTCCTGTTCAAAGTCCCAGGAAATATTTAAACAAAATCATAAAAGAAACTTTTTTTTTGTTTTTTTTACCTAAAGAAGTACATGCAGGGAGGGGAGCAGAGAAAAATGTATAGCTCAATAAAAACCAATAAAAGAGAAGTGCTTGCCAATAAAAGTACAAGAAGCATACAGAACACCAAATACATTGGACTAGAAAAGAAAATCCCCTTGACACACAAAATCCACAACACTAAACACACAAAACAAAGAATGATAAAAGCTGCAAAGGAAAATGACCAAGTAATATATAAAGGCAGAGCTGTCAGAGTTACAACCAACTCTCAATGGAGACTCTGAAAGGAAGAAGGGCCTGGACAGATGTGCTATAGACTGTAAGAGAACACCTGTGAGAGTCCTGAATACTATATCCAGCAAAACTTTCAATCATGATAGATGGTAAAAGTAAGACAATCCGTAATAAAGTCAAATTTAAACAATATTTAACCACAAGTCCAAGTTAAAGAAGATATTAGAATTAAAACAACAACCCAAGGAGGTTAACTATACCCATGAAAATACAAGCAAGAAAAAAATCTCACACCAGTAAAACTCTAAGAAGGGAAATGCACAGAAGCACACACACATACACACACACACACTGCCACCACAACCACCATAAACATAACTGGAATTAACAATCATTGATCACTGATATCTCTCAATATCAATAGTCTAAATTTTCTTAAAAAAAAGAACACAGACTAACAGAATATAAGGGGAAAAAACATATTTCTGCTGCATATAAGAAATAGACCTTAATAGTAAGGATAGAGTGTGTCAGAGTAAAGGTTGGAAAAAGGTTTACCAAGTAAATAAAAATGAAAATATAAGCTGGTATAGCTATTCTAATATCTAACAAAATAGACTTCAAATCAAAATTAATCAAGAGAGACTATTGCCTAAGGTTTTCTGTCCCACCAGGTCCCACAGCCATTTAGCCCCAAAGAAATGCATACAGAGGTCTACGTTAGTTATAAATTAATTGGCTTCTTATTAACTCTTACAATTTATTTTAATCCATTATTCTTATCTGTGTTAGTCACATGGCTCAGAACCTTATTTGGCACTGCAGTCACATCTTGTTTCTTCCATGGCTGGGACAGGATGGCAGACCAGGACTTCCTTCTTCCCAGAATTCTCCTGTTCTCATTGACCTGCCTCTACTTCCTGTCTTCTTGTCCCGTCTATACTTCCTGCCTTGTTACTGACCAATCAGTGTTTATTTAAAATATAATTTACAGAATACAGACCATTGTCACACACCACTTCCCCACCTTTTAAAAAAACAAAAAACAAAAACTTGAATCTAATATCCTTTGTTTAGCTTTTCTCCTGACTATTAGCCATAACAACTTGTAACCAACATTCTAAACAAAGGAAAATATCCATAGTCCATTTTTTGGGAATGTGGGCATAGTTTTTCAGGCTACTTCCTGCTGGTTGGGCTTGCTGATAATCTTATGGGGACCTAAAGAAAATTTAGAATTATGATAACGTTCTGACTGGAGCAGCCTGTGAGGCTTGATCATCTCAGGCAGTAGTTTTGAATCTGTTCTGGATGTAGAACTCAGACATCTGGATCATCAGCTTCAACCAGAAATTTCTCTAGTGGTCTTCTTTGATCAAACCTGATTTTTTCTTAACTCAGAATGAATCAATAGCTTCCCATAATCTGTGGAACCAAAAGCAAGACCTCTTCTCCAAAGTAACATATCTTTTGACTTCAATTTTGAAGTCAAGGTATTTTCAAAATACCTATCTTGGATTAATTCAGCAGCAATATGTTTTAGCAGCTGTTGCTCTTTCCTTAACAATCAAACAACTTAAAGAGAACATAATAACACACAGTATCCATTTTTCATCTTTATGTGGCTTTATTTTAACCTCTATTTCTTTTATTTTTATTTCGTATTTTTGTTGTTTTTTTTTTTGAGACAGGGTTTTTTTTTTTTTGTATCTTTGTCCTGGAACTCACTCTATAGACCAGGCCGTACTTGAACTCACAGAGATCTGTCTGCCTCTGTCTCCCAAGTGCTTGGATAAAAGGGTGTGTGCTACCATACACAACTACACTCTTTCTATTTTTGTTTTAAGGACTTTAACATTTTTCATTTCTCTCCCAAGCCTGAATATATTTTTAACACACTGTAAAACTTTCATAGGTATTTTCATCTTTAAATATATCTTTATTGTATATCTCTCTCCTTTGCTGACCACATGAGTCTATAATTTGCTAAGCAATATGGGTAAGTTTAAAGCTGTGGCTTTGATGGCTGGATCTAGCCCATTCTTTATCTTTCTGAGATTCCAGGCTCATGGCAGTGGTACTGGCTGGAGCCATGTTTATTGCCACCACTCTATGGCATTTCAAGGTCCCTGCCACCACCAGAACTCATGCAGTCAGCTTTTTTTTTCTCCGCTTGGCTCTTTGTGATGTTTTATTGTTGATGATTTTTTTCCATACATTGTTTTGTTTTATTTTTTCCATTCAAAAACATCAACACCATTTAAGTGTTTTGTGTCAGGACCTCCTCAAAAGAGCTACAAAGTTTTGCAGCTAAAGCTGATTCAGGAAGCCTCTCTTAAATGAGAGCATTTGCCTCTAGGAAGCAGAGCCCACCAGAGAAAATGCTGCTGTCAATAAACCATGCTTAAATCTATTCTTTTCATCTAGAATTACTTCCCAAGCTCTCTCATGCTTTATGTGGATGCAGTTGTCCACGTGGGTGTCATTCTGTTGTCAGATTTTTCTGTCCCACCAGGTTCCACAGCCATTTAGCCCCAAAGAAATGCTTACAGAGGTCTACATTAGTTATAAACTAATTGGCCTAGTATCTCAGGGTTTTTACTAACTCTTATAACTTATATTAGCCCATTATTCTTATCTGTGTTAGCCACAAGGCTTGGTACCTTATTTGGTGTGGCAGTCACATCTTGCTTCTTCTGTTGCTAGGACATGACTGCAGACCAGGACTTCCTTCTTCCCAGAATTCTCCTGTTCTCATTGACCTGCTCTACTTCCTGTCTTGTTGTCCTGCCTATATTTCCTGCCTGGCTACTGGCCAATCAGCATTTATTTAAAATATAATTGACAGAATACAGACCATTTTCCCACACTGAGAGACAGAGGATACTTCAGATTCATCAAGGGAAAAAATCAAACAAGATGAATTTTTCAATTCTTAACATCTATATCCAAAACACAAGGTTACCCACATTTATAAAGAAAACACTAAGAAAGATTAAATCACACTTAAACCCTAACACATTTATGGTGGAACACTTTAATACTCCTTTCTCAACCATGGAAAGTTCATCCAAACAAAAACTACACAGATAAATAATAGAGTTAACAGATGATATAAAACAGAGTAAAGAGATATTTACAAAATATTTAATCCAACAGAAAAGAATGCATTTTCTTCTCAGCACCTCAGCACCTCACATAATATTATCCAAAACTATCACAAAGCACGTCTAAACAGCTACAAAAAAATTGAAATAATCCCCCACATCAAATCAGAACACCATGGAACAAAGGTGGATTTCAATAACAACAGAAAAAAGCAGAAAGCGTTCAAACTCATGGAAAATGAACTACTCTATACTGAATGATTACTCTGTCAAGGAAGAAATAAGAGAGAAATTAAAGACTTACTAGAATTCCACAAAAATAAATGCACAACATACCCAAACTTATGGGACACCACAAAAACTGTACAATAAAGGAAACAAATGCTCCTGATCAAAAGATAATTACAGATACACAATAAAGAACAATTAAGAAGGAAAAGATCTCTAGATGGATCACAGTGTTGAATAAATGTACATAGGCTTGGGAGAGAGAAGAAAAAGAGTATAGAGAATTATAAAAAGAAGTAAATCATTTTTTTAAAACATAAAGTTTTTAAAGAGACAGACTGCAGACAATCATAGATTTAAAAAGAGTAAAAAAGTAAGTCACGTAAAAATGGAAAATACACAAAGAGTCAGGATTATGTATATTATTGTGTTTTCTTTGAATTTTTTGACTGCAGAGAAACATTTGATTCTGGAGTCTGCTAAGCTAAACCAAGATACATACTTTAAAGGTATCTTGATTTCAAAATATGGGTCTAAAGCTATGTTACTTTGGAAAGAAGGTTCTTCTTTTGTTTCCACATAAAATGATAAAATGTGGAATCCTTCCAAACTAATGTGATTTGATGCACCAAGACCCGCAGAAAGGTCACCATGAACACCCCCAAAAATACTTCACCCAACAAAAAGTAAGAAGCAGTTTGAAGAGAACTATACCCATATTCCCAAATATTGTCTATAAATGTTTGTTTACATTTAAAGGGTGATATACTATAGAGATTTGCATTGATATGAATTTTGGTTTATTGACACAAATTTAAGGTCAATTTTGTTGTATGTGTATTTTTCTTTTGATTAAGGTATTGTATATGTGCAGCTCATTTAAATGTAATGTATAATTAAGAAATATGGGTTAATAGTTAATCATCTATAGTAGTCAAGCTTGTAAAGCTTGAAGAAGGCTACAGCTTGCCTGCTGTGTACTTTGGGGATCTTATATGTAATTACAGAGGACATTTCTGGAGAAACAAAACAAACTGAAACTTGATCTTGTTTACATATTTGAGGTAACAGTTATATTTTCTTTGCATATGAATATATATCACTGTCTCTTTCCTTACATCATCAATAAAGTTATATAGATGCCCAAGTATAAAATTCTAGGATTGCAGGACTGTTTTAATATATTAAATGTCATATTTTGAATTGATAAAAATAATATAGCTGAGAAGAAAAATCATTTATCTAAGAGCTAGCTGACTGGAATGATTTATCATGGTGATGTCATTATGTCATTTTTCTACTGAAATGAACTTTACTGTGATACTGTATCAATTGGTAAGAATTTGGTGATTATATTTCATGGACATAAAAATTGCTTCATTTGCTTATTGGAGAAACCAGATTATATTTCTCAGGATTCTTCACACAAATGTGTGCTTACAAGTCCAAGTCAATGCTAGAAATGCTGTTTGTGCTCTGTCTGTTCTACATCCTTAAAAAATCATAATTTATATGTCTTCTCTACATCTAATTCATATTCACAGGCAAGTAACCTACCATAACTCTTAGAAAACTGGACAGGGAAATCTTGAAAGGAATCAATTCACACAGAATTGAAAAATAAGGTTGTAAATTGACTGAAAATACCCACATTGTACTTTATGTGATTGTTCTCTTTGTATAAGGAAAAATAGAACTGATATTTGCTGAACCAAAGACAATCTGTGCATAAAGTTATACTCCCTATGTCTTCCAGTCTGACAGTAAAATCTTCTAGAAAGATCCTTGGGGTCTATGTGTGAAGATGGATGTATGCCCTTGAGCTGAAAAGTAGAGAAAATAAGGAGTGAGGTCTGAGTCAATCTAGAAGAAAGTTCTAGAAAAAAATCTGGTAAGCAAGCCATGTTGTTTCAATTCATGTTAACTTGAAAATACTATGATGTTTCTGAGTACTTGAAAAGAACACATTTTTTTCACTTCCAGACAAAAAGAAATTCCTAGATAGTGATTTTGCTGAAAACCATACACTGCTAGGTTATCACATGGGCAGAAATATAATTAACTTGGCACTGGAGGTGATCTGAGTGATACACATAGTACTTGATACATTCATTGGCACAGAGTGAAACTGCATCTCCATATTCACTTTTTAGTTACTCAAGAGTACCAAATTCTAGGGCGGGATCAGAGATGACTCCTACGTCATCATTCACATCATCTTCTACAGATGACCCAGAGAAAGGCAAGTATCAACACAAATTAACAGGAAAAAAAAAACAACCTTGGAATCTGTATGCCCTTAGTTAACATTGCCTTCTGAAAGGAGATGTAAAATTGATCTCATGTTGATAAACTAAGACATGAAATTATTTGATGTGGAAGTCTGGTTATATATTCAATTGAGGTTTACTATGAGAACAAAACTTTGGTAATAGTGTGATAAAATATTAAAATAATAAAATCTAGAATGTTTGAAATTCTAGTGATTATTCCAGTTTGTTTTCCTTAAATACTTGACTCCTTCTAACACTTATAATAATTTTATAACGTCCTCACTAAAATAAAATTGTGAGGTACAATGACATTTTATTATTTAATGATTCTGTAAACCTTCACAGGTTATCCATGTTGTAATTTTGTAACCTGCATTTAGAATTAATCTCTAAATCCATGCAATTCTTGTACTAGAGGCTATTAACTTCTTCATCATCAGAGAACAAGATCACACCGCATTTTCCTAATAAAGGTGCCTCTTCTTTAATGTCTTAAGTCCTCTCTGCCAACAATCATACTGACGAAATACAATGCCAGCACCCCTTTATCAGCACTATGGATACTTTGACTTTGTGTGCAGGGACTTAACACACAGACTCAGGGATCCAGAGCAAGGTATTTTCATAAATACTTTTCTCTTATGTTTTCTCAAACCATTAGCATATTGTTGTGCTCCTGACACTGATTTCTGTTACATAGTGTAGGTAAGAACTAGAGCACTTCTCTTTCTGAAGTGACTTTTTTTGTCAGGTGAGTCATGCTGTCATACCGAGGCCCAGTGCACATGATGAGTGTAGAAATGATAGGGCAGTACAGCCATCAGAAGCAACTTCCAAGAGTGTGGATAGGCAGCCATCAGAAAAAGAGGTTTCAAGTAAAATTAGAGCCATCTTGAACTTTCTTAACTCAATGTACTACTGAAATTGTGCTCACTCAGGTTGCACAAATGACTTGATGCTGATTATGCTTTAAAACAGTGAAAGTCATTTGAAAGGTTATTCACAACAGAAAAAGATGCAAAGTAGCTTAAAACAGAAGCTACTAGTTGATAAAGAGAAGATGCTATGTATAGGAAGAGTCATGAAAAGCTATTGCTTTACAATTTTTGCTCCATGAGTCCCTAAGAGGACTTGCTATTTTAAAATATTGTGTACACTTGAAAAACTGTACTTTAAGCACAATTACTATACACATTCTTGTTGTGATGGCTCTGGTGTATATACAATGACTAGGATAGATAAAAGGCAATTAAAGTTTTGTTTTATGGGCTATGTATATATATATGCTAATCAAATAAAGCAATATTCTTAAAGAAAGTAGCTCTATGGAGCCTATAGTAAAACATAAAAATAACATAAACTTTAAAGATATACAGTCTGACCATAATTATTTTAACAGGCTCTCATGATGTAAACCAAGATCATTTGATCATTTTAAAGAGCTTGGATTTCATTGTTAATACTTAAAATTTTATTAGCATTTTATTTCCTTTGTTGTGCCCTTTTTAATGATGCATTGATATCAATATTTAAATATTGGTGCTCCCTTAAACTTTATAATTAAAAGCACTCAAATATAAATTCTTGTTCTTATCTTTGAGGAACTATGTAGAGGTTTTTAACACTCCAAATACTTTGGAGTAAAGTCATTTTAAAATCCTTTTCATTGCTTATTCCTTTTTAATATTGTGTTGGCTTTGTAATCATTGGTTAATATCTGAGACCTTTAACCTGTTAAGTCCACAAACATATGACTTACAGGAATTCAGAATGATTTCAGAAATAAAATTTAAATTTATATATACACATTCATAGAGTTTCTGATTAAATTACTAATTTTATAAATAGCAATGGCAACACTAATGCTTTCCATAAGAAGATATGAAACAGCTATTTCTCCACTTTGATGGTTGCACAAATGCATTTCAGAGTTACTCGTTCCATTCCTCTATGCAATTTTAACTCTAAGCACTGTTACATCTCACTGGGATTCGTCTATACTTTTCCTTCATCAGATAGGGTAAGAGCAAGCTGTAAAAGTCTGTTCACCTTTGAGAGATTATAAAATATGGGGTTGGAAATTACTCTTTAAGGACAATGCTCTTTGCATATCACTGCATTAACACTGATTCCAGAGCATATTTGTTTTGCCCAGCATCCTGGTAGTTGCTCAGTCTTTGGAAATATATAAACTAGGACCAAACTAGTCCCTCTCAATGTGGTTGACAGTTGCATGGCTGGGGCAGACTGAGGGGCCACTGGCAGTGGCACCAGGATTTATTCCTACTGCTTGTACTGCCTTTTTGGCAACCTCTTCTATTTGGATGGATATCTTGCTCAGCCTAGATATAGTATAGAGGGCCTTTGACCATCCCCAAAGCAATGCATCTTACTCTCTCTGAGGATTGGATGGGGGTGGGGTAGTAAGGTATATGGAGAGTATGGGAGAAAGGGAGGAGTGGAAACTTGGATTAGTGTGTATGATGAAAATAGATAGTTTGTTTTCTTTCTTAAAAAAATAAATAAAAAATACCATTCCTTCAGTGATAGTCTGCAATCTTTCCAGGCAGTCACATTCCAAACATAATTAAAAATAAACTAGTGCTTCTATACAAGCTGCATCCTTCTATTTTAAATGAGTATTTTACAGAAGAATACATTACATTTCCATCAGAGGTTTATTTACTAGTCAAATAAATTCAACCTCTTATCTATTGGGATATTTCAGAATAAATTTCTATTTTCATTTGAGAAACCATTAATTTGAATTTATATTACCTCTATTTATCAGCTTATGTTCCACAACCTCTCAACCCTGATGAAAGCATCTAGAAACTCTTCACATTGCTTAACCTGATTTCATAGATAAAGGAATAGAAACCAAGATGGAAAAAGCCAGGTTAGCTGCCTTTTAACAATTCAATAGTAATAGATAACAGTATAACTCTTAATTGACTTAATAGAAATAGGGTATTTTCCAAATATCATCTTGATATTTTAGGTTTTAGTAAAGTGGAGAGATGAATACCACTTGTGGCTAGTATGCGGGAAATTATTTTTAGGAGAGTTCTCAGATCATTTCTCTGCAATGTGTAGTTTAGTGATTGTGACTTTATTTCTCACAACCATGGTAGGCAATACATAGGCTGCCATTCTGTTAACACCAGAAGCCAACTTCACGTTTGGTACCTGCCAAGTAGTGATTTTTTCACCCTCTAAACCCCATTCTTAATAATTAAATTACCACAAATTAACAATTCACATTTAGATAAATAACCAGTTAGAATATTTGTCATTCAATTAACTCTTGCTTGTCGCTACCTCAGTTCTACTTCTGCACTGTATCATTTTGCATCATAGTCTTTGGAAAAGAAATCAGAATAGTTGTCATCCACAAAATATTAAAAGCTGACAACAATACACTAATAATGAAATCATTGTGAACACAGTGGAAATATATACTAATGTAAGCACCTTAGAAATCAAAATTGAGTTTCTTAAAAAGACTAAATATATACCTATCACTCTATTCAGCCATACCCAAAGGAAAGTCAACATACAACATAAATATCAGCACATCTCAATGTATTTTAACATTATTCATATTAGCCACACCACAGAATTAATTTTAGAGGTCTATCTACATTTGAATGGATGAAGAAAATTATGTTCATTTATACATAGATATATAGATATATGAACAGATAGAGATATACATATATCTATACAAATGGACTTTTATTGACTATGAAGAATCCAATTATCTAATTTGAAGGAAAGTAGACAAAAGTAAAGATTATCATGCTGTGTAAAATCATGTGGATTGAGAGAAAAATTATCATGTTTATATATTAGAATAATATAGAGTTTATCCACATAAACTTACACACTATACTTTTTATTGTTTGGTGATTTTTAAATTAATGTCTGCCTCTCATAATATGCCTTAAATAGCAAAAGATGGACAGCTGGATGGAATATGTGCATATTTGATTGTGAAGCAGAGTAGGTGTTTATTAAGGGCAGATTTTAATTTAATTGCTTTAAGCAAAGTGATTACAAGAAAAAGATGCCTTCAGGGAAAGGACATGACACACCTAAATATCTAAGCATGCAGCTTTTCAAGTAAAAGTCTTTTTATTCAAGGTAGCCATGTGCCTGGTTTCGTAAGATTCTGAAGTTGTGTCTCAAAGTATTATTAAACCACTTAAGTGAGAAATAAGCTTTTTCTTCAGGGTTTGGGAGATGGCTCAGCACTGAAGAGCTTCTGCTGCTCTTGTAAGGAACTCATTTTATACCTACAGCTCTAACGACTCAAACACAATCACCTGGTCTCTTAGGGTGCAGGAATAACACACATACACACACACACACACATGCTGTAGGAAGTACATTTATACCTCTGTTCAAGATACTTATACATTGTTTACATTTTGAGGTCATTGTCCTCATTTGTTGCACAATTGCTTATTGTATAATATTCTAATATAAAGTCTTAGTCTTTAAGTTATATAAGTATTAAGGATTATAGATCAATAGTCATCTATGTTTGTCATACTTATAGTTAAACTAATCAGGTTCTTTAGATACATAGAGATTATATTCTACATAGTTAGGTAATCTTCAACCACTTCAAAGAGCTGTAGAATATGGCATTTAAATAAGTTAGGGTTCTGTTAAAGTGAGACACAATTGCTTCTGGCAGCACCCATCTATTCCCGAGAGAATGTTGAGCACCAAAGACACTCTACTTGAAGCTTGTTTTCTTCTTGGCAGAACTGGCCTTTGGGCAAAGAAATGTCCATGCTTTAACCACTGACAAGCTACATGATATCCGGATATGGATAAGCAGGACTGACAAATCTTGCCAAGACAGAATAAGATGGTTTTGAAAAATTTCCTGCCTCTAAAAATGGTACGTCAGTTATTCTAGGCCTTAGCCAAAGTTGGTTGCAAATGAGATGTTGCAAATGAGACTTTGAGTGATTGCCCAGGTAGCCAGTTGTCTCTGTCATTTGTTGCACATTTTTGAAAGTTGCTTGAATGCACTTCTTTCTAACTCAACTAATATTATGGGGTTGAAGACTAGATAGCTGTAGTTACTTTCCTCTCATGACTCAGCCAAGTTATTTATTATACAAGACTTACACTAGTTAGGATAGGATAATTATTAAATATATTTGTTTTTATTGTATATAATTTTGTATTAGGCTTAGAACTTCTTATTTAAACAAAAGGCGAGGTGCTGTAGGAAGTCTTACAGCTAGTGATTACCCGCCCACTGGGGCTTGGCCTCTTATACTATATAAGCCAATGTAGAGCATGTATCTGCTCACTTTTTCCATCCTCTCTGTTCCAGTTGCAGATTTCTGTTTCTGATCTCCATTCCAGGAGAAGATTCTGATTTTTAAGTCTACACCTAAATAAATAACCATCTATTTCTCACTTCTAGGCTAATGTGGGATTTCTTTTAAGCATCCTTCTTCACACACACACACACACACACACACACACACACACACACGGTGGGGGGGGCAGCATAAGGTAGTTCCAGATGGATATTTGACGAGATTGCAGTTGAGAATGTCCAATTTTGGCTATAAGGTGTTTGAAAATACATTTTTTGTTTTTCTTGCATATTTGAGATTACAATACAACTACATAATTCCATCTTTTATTACCTCGCTCCAAACCCTCACATATAACCATTCTTGATTTCTTTCAAATTTGTAGCCTGTATTTTCATTTATTGTATATATATATACATATATATATATTCCTAAATATATATATTCCTAAATTCGACCTGCTCAGTCTGTACAGTGTTACTTGTGTGTATGCTTTCAGAGCTGCAAATATAAGATTCTAGTTTTGTGAGAGTTCAGGGAAATATCTAAGAGTTGCAGGATCATATTCAAAGTCATGTATGCTCAGGCCACAAGCATTATTGCTTGCTACCTAGAGGTTGGAGATATGGCTCAATTGGTAGACTGCTCGCCTAAAATGCACAAAGACCTGAGTTTAACTCCCGAATAATGTACAAAAGGGCACAGTGTCACACATTAGTAATCCTAGCAATGGAGAGGTGGAGGGAGGAAAGACAATCAGAAATTCATGTTGATCCTTGGTTAGTGAGGCTAACCTAGAATACAAATAAATAAATAAATACAGAAGAAAGAAAAAATGAAAAGCGATGCCTTTGTTTATATATTCTTTATGACAACAACCTTCACAGTAAATTTTCTAAAATTACTTATTTTTCTGGAAATAAGGCTCTACTTTCTATTCTCCATATATCTATCATCTTTCCAATCTGTCCTGCCTAAATCTCCTATACTCAACTTTTGATCCCTTAATGGTCGATGATCTGCTTTCTAAAATTACATCATTGTTTACATGGGTCATCCTGACAACCCAGGCAAAAGTCTCAACGGGTGTGATCTGCGGGAGGACATGAGAAAGTTGGAGCCTGAAAAACAGATCATCATTCCACATGCAACAATAGCCCAGATGTCATTTCATGTTCCCATACAAAGGTATCCATTTTTTAGTGTGTACCTGTGACAGCTCTAAGCTGCCACTGTGGCTGTTGAAGACACATGGGTTCCTTTTCACTAGTTTTTAGTTCCCTTGATAAAGGAACTATAAAATAAATATGTTAAAAATTCTGATGTGAAGCTTCATAGCTTGAGAATGACTTATCAAACTACACTGAAATTCTATAAAATGTTGCATAACGGTTTCCTCAGAGATTAAGCATTCCATCTTGAAGGCAAGCTCCTTAAGCAGGACGGTAAACAACTCAAAAGACCTTCAGGAAGTCTCTGAAACTAACCAGATTTTCTAGACAGCCTCCCCACCCCACTTGACAGAGTTAGTAATAAAAGCTGAGAGGAGACCGGTTTCCTGGAAGAAGGAAAATCAGCAGAGCTTCCTGAAAGACAATTAAACCAGAGTCACTTGGAAAGGACACTGTCCAATATGATGAGCTGCCTGCAGGCTGTTCAGCATTCTTCAGATTTCCCAGCTTTTGTGAGAAGTCACCCATGCTAAAGTGAGTCTTAGGGATGTAGCTGTCTTTGGATCCTTTCTTCTGTAAGTAACCATTCACTGATACTCCTGTAAGCAACCCCAACAATGCTCATTGGTTCACTAAGTTGAACTTTGGATAGTGGGATTCCTATCTGAAGTGAGTGGATGCTAATGTTGCAGATCCCAGGAAAGTTTTGCCACACAGCAAATGATTTCAGTCTGGCTAATTTTGGTGTGTGATAATTTTTATTTGCAAGGTTTTCTATTTTAATTTTATAATAAAGTGTTTTTAATAAAAGAAGCAAATGTAAAGGGGTTTCATTTTAATATATGTATATGAATAGTCAGGAACCTTTACTATGTCAGAGACAAAATGTTTTCAAAATTTGCATTTTTCCCAATGCTCTCATCAACTGGATGGACACGATGTCCCTACAAGTAACCTTTAACAAGAATGACTCATGTTACTAGTTTCAATTTTCGTTTCATAAGATGGGTATTGAGAGAACTAGGTTTAGTGACACGAACACCTGAGAAACTAAATTTAAGCTTTAAAATATTTTCTTTTCCTGTTTCTCAGTCTAGCTAATAAAAACATTAATAAAAATTTTCATGTGGTGTGTATTACAGCCATAAGCATTTCTCAGAATGCTTTGTGCAATTTGATTTTGTCATCTTTTCTTTTTACCGCTTTCAAAGTATGAGAGAGTAATGGCATGAATTCAAATAGGACTTTCATCAGGTAGGGGTGTCTACAGAGTCAAAAACTAAGTTACAATGGGGACTACAAAGGAACAAGACACAGACGATTGCTGTTTTTGAAAAAGCCAATCCCCACCCAGTATACACACTGTTAACATTATATAACAAACCATAGAAATAAGGTTTCCTTTGTCATAGGTAAGAAATAGAAATAGGTTAGGGTGTTGATACGTGATAAACAACTGATGGGAACATAAATAGGTGAGAAAGGATTTTTGTAAGAAAAAAGCAATGAATGAAAAAGGAATGTGGAGCTGGAATATATGCTTTTCTTCCTTATGAGGTAATTTTAAAATGTTATAAATTTCTTGTATGATACCGATATGAAGGTTTTAAGCCCCCTTCACTTTTTAACTGAACTACTGCTCTGATAATGCATTTAGTTGGAATTGGTTATGAAGTTCAATTAACATGGGCTCCTTGTAGCCCAGAATATTATGAAAAGCATTTTAGCATGATAATAAAACCTCAGTGTATGCAGACAGTGAAGTTAATCACCGTCATTACCATTTATATCTCATTTGAACACTGCTGGGTCTTTAAGCAGTAAAGGACACACACTCCATAAAACAGAAAAAAAAACACGGAGAAACAAACAAACAAACAAGTTCCATAAACATAACCATTATAAACAGTATAGATCAATCTAAGTATACAATAGCAGTCTTACCTTAGATTCAACATTTTTATTTATATTAAAAACTAATAAAATAACTCTAAATTAACAGTAGTAGTATTATGGTAAAAACTATCTTAAAATACCAGTTTTATACGAACTAAATTCTTCCACTGGACTTAAATTGATATTTATCTTTTTCCTGATCAATTGCAATCATCTACTATTTAATCATTAGCAAAAAAGTTATAATTAATATTCCTATAATACATTTTAGTTCTAATTTCAGAAATACACTGAAATTGTATTCTTTCTAGTATCTCTTCCTGTCTTCTTAAGAGATAAAATTAGTCTTGCTAGTTGAGAAATTGTTAATCATGAAACATTTAATCAGGGGTTTATGAGGAAAAGTCTATTCCAAGCCCCTTGGATGGTACTCTATGGATCTTTCCTAACTTTTCATCATTTCAGTCCTTGTTTTACACATCTTCCAGAAGAGACTTGAGACCTAATATAGATAGGACACAGATAGTAAATTAAATGACAAAAATATTTGCTTAAACGACTGCTTTTGATTGTAGTGTAACATGCAGAGCACATTACTGAGAAAGGTTAAAATTTTAAATGACCATATCTTCAACTACAAATGAGGTAAGGCATTTACCATGGCCATTTCAGAATCCAGATGAGCAGAAATACCAGGAAGACATATTGCTTTCAAGATCTCAGAGGTGTCAGTTACAAGCAGCATTCTGGTAGTAAAAAGAGGGTGTCTCATGTTAGCAGTCATGATTACTATTCTTGGTTGTCAACTTGATTAGATATAAAAATAAATACACCCCCCCCAATGGAAAGGCATACCTGTTAGGGATTTTGCTTAATTGAAAGTGGTAAGATCTACTTCTATTGGATGAGACATACCACTAATCCAGATATTAAGGTTGAAAGCTATACTTTATAGCAGAGCATTTGAGCTGGGAAAAGCCACCTCTAATTTGGGTCAGGACCGCTTCTGGAGGTATATATAATTATATAATGACGTGGAAGGAGGAAGCTATTAATCTTTGCTTGTTTGCTTTCATCTTTCTAGCAAGTTCATTCCTTCACTGGAATTTGAGCCTACATTTTGAGAATTCCAGGTTATAGTGAAGACCAGCTATGATGGCCAGCTTTGTGAACTGAGCAACTACTAGATTCATGGATTTTCTGCATATAGACAGTCATTATTGGATTAGCTGGACCACAGAGTGTAATTAATTATAATAAATACATATCATATATACTTACACATATATATATATGAGAGAGAGAGAGAGAGATTCATTCTATTAATTTTGTTACTTTAAGGAATCCTTACTCATATAGCATTACATTTTAGAACACTGAGAAATACAATTGCTTGATTTTATTCACCTTACTGAGAAATAGGCAAGTTAAAATATATTGTATAAGTTTACATTTGCAGTTTGTGTATGAGCATGATAATCACAATAGCAAATATATTTGTCACTATAAATTCCATATGAATATTGAGATCAAATTCTCAATTTCTGTGACAAAAATCACTAAAATTTTGATAGGGACTGAATTAAGTCTGTAGGCCACTTCTGGAGACTATTACCAATTTTTTTTAAGTATTCAAAACTTAAGTTATAAATAATACTTAAGTCTAGATAATATTTCAATTTGAATATGTCTTAGTTAATTTCTGTCATCCAAACACTACAGATTTCACTATATAACTTTTGTATTAACTTGCCTAAACTTATTTCTAATTATACCAGTACCTTATTGTATTGTCAGAGGGTTACTTTGTAAGTCCAACTCTGAATACAGCAACGTCCGGGTACATCAGTTACTCAAATAGAATATTTGCATAGATTATGTACACACACACACACACACACACACACACATATATAGAGAGAGAGTCATACCTAGATTACTTACAAGACTTTATACAATATAAATGCTATTATTCTATTTCAATTCCAAATATTATTCTAGGGTATTTATAGTATCTACTATAGTACAGTTGTTAAAATGTACTGTTTAAAAAACAATAGTTAAATAATATTGAAACTTTATTGAAGTTTATTGAAACCCATATTTGTTTTAAAAATATACATTTCTGTGTTTTGGGGACATGAGAATACAGAAATTGAAACATATTTTATTCATTTGATATCTTTGTGAAATAAATATATCTCATGTTCATTTCATGTCACTTATTGATAGTGCATAGATATTAAACTAACTTACATATGTCTATCTCACATACAGTAAATTTACTGAATTTAATTAATTGTGTTTATGGAATTTTCAGGACTTTTTATATGATACGTCATCTGAGAACAAAGAATATATATATATATATATATATATATATATATATATATATATATATATATTTCAATTTGGTTGTTTGATTTTTTTCAAGTCCAAGTGCTTGTTAAGAAATTCTAGGACAATGCTTAGAACTAAAATGGCCTGTAGTCCTTTGTGTAGCGTTGGGTCCTCCTGGGCTTTCCTTGTCCTCTTTATCATGTCTGCTGTTCTTGTCCTCATCAATCGACTGATGTTTAGACAGTCATTTTGCTGGGCTTTTAAAATATAGCTTCTGACATTCCCAGAAGACACAATATAACAGCAAACTCACAGTTCCTTTGGTTCTTAAAATCATTCTATGCCTTTAATGATCCTTGAGTCTTAGGTAAAGTAGTTGTTTTATAGATATTTCCATTGGAACTGGGCACTGCCTCACCCAATTGTATTCTGATTTGTTAGGGTTTTTCCTCTGAGTATGTCCATCTGTTGCAAAGAGACATTTCCTTGGTGAATAATGAGGACTATACTTCTCTGTGTATAAAAGGACAAATATCTTGGATTTACTTAGGGATTATAATGGTTTAGTTAAGTGGTGGTTATAAATTCTCCAAGATCCTTGACTTCATTAGTTATGGGTAGTCAGTTATGTTTCCAGTAGGCGAAATGATCTCCCTCTTGTTGAATGGTTCTTAAGGCCAATAGAGAACTGTTGGTTACTTCCAAAACATGTATGCGCCACTACCCACCATCATGATTATCTTACCATCCTTGTAATTGTTATGCAATATGTATGTGTCACTACCTCACCGTTATGATATCTTACCAGACTTGTAATTGTTAGAATACCATACTTGTAATAGCAGGATAGGATTGTTTGTTGCTTGTCTCTGTTGGAAGCTCGAGTAGTGCCTTCTGGTGTAATAGCAGTTAATATTAAGAAAGGAGGATTTCAGCTCAGTTCCAGATAACTGTTAAAGAGAGAATTGTCAGTTCAGAAAAGGAAATTTAGTTTGAGGCATATACAAAAATTAACATGTGTTATAGTTTTTCTGAGTAGATAGTTAATAGTCTGATTCCTTGTGAGTTTTTATTGTCACCTTATCTTCCTCTCTTCTAGTTCTATATTTATGTGCCAGTTAATGTTTGGATTTTAAAATGGTGCAGCTGGATGTTCCTTGAACATTGTGGCAGATGGATTTTTAAACATGATTCTCTTATACTAAAGAATTAGCCTCCATATTCATGTTACTTTTGATCTGTAGTTTTCTTTCTTTGACATGTTTTCCTCCAGAGTTACTTGCAGAATATTTAGAATAAACTCCTGTTGTCTAATAAAATTTAAGAAGGCTTTGCATCAAGTTGTTATGAAATATTTCTGAGAACTAGTCATAAAGTTTCTTCACTCTCATTTTATTATGGTATATGTCTGGGGGAATCAGGAAGACATTTAATACCATATCATTTATTTGGTTACATACTTATTCATATTTTTAAATTTTCTTTATTTTAATCAATATTTCATGTGATTCTGAGATTATTTATTTAAACATTTTAATTAATTGGTAAACATTTGTTCATGAAACCTTAATATTGTAAGGGTATTAAATATATAGCCTATTTATATCTGATTTTGGTTCATCAAATTTCTGTCATTTGTTGTTGATCACTCTAGCAAAGATTGCTAAAAAGTTTTTTAAATAACTAATGGATTAGCATCATTTTACTATATTTGGATACTTTATATATTGATATTCCATTTTATTATTAAGGTATACTTGCATTGCTTATAGTCTGCTCCTTTTCACTTGTTAATAGATTGGAAAGCTGTCATACTAATTTGGCAACTGTTTTCAATTTTAAGATATGAATATATGATAATAATTATCTACCTTAGCAATGATTTCTCTTTGTTGAATAAATTTTAATACATACTGATTTTCTTTTCATTTCTCTATTTTAATTTTTCTTATAACTTGCTTTAACTCATTAAGACCAGTTTTCACATATTGATAATGTCCACAGATTTCTTGTAATATTGATTTCTACACAGTGGTGTCCATGAGGAGTAGCAATGGAAAAAAGAAAAATTAAGAACTCTCATCCTGACCTTACCACAAAAAAACAAGCAAACAACAACAACCAAATTAAAAACAAAACAAAACAATCTTCTTTGAGAGAATTGCTGTGCATATTTGGAAATTGCAGGGACACTCTTATCTTCTTAGTATCTTTATAGAGTGCTAGGAACCACCAGGCTTCGGGCATTACTGGCACCTCTTTTAAAATGATTTCATAAACAATACACACACTCTCCTATTGGGGAAAACCTTGGGCATACACAGAAGCTTTTTGTTACCCCCTATTGAGGATCTTGGAAGAGACACTGGCATGTGTATTGTTGCTTACAGAATAAGAGGAGGGAAAGAAGAGTTTTCTATTAGCAGAACTGGACGAATGTGGATCCTGGCAGATCACAGGTCCAATTGAAAAATCAAAAAAGTGCCATAATTTAATAGTCCTTCTTCTTGTATTCAGGCTAGGAAATGGAAGGGAGAGTCCATTAGAGGTTTCATTAGTTTCTTCTTGTTCAGAAGAGACCCTTTTCTAATACAGAGGGATTTTGCCAGCTTGTTTTTCTAAGAGACAGTCTCCCAGGGTCATTGAATCCAGGAAATGTATTAGTTGATGAATGCAAGTCCCTTGAGTTTAGTACTGAGATGTCTGAAGAAGCTGTGAAAAGCCAATAAATAATAAAGAACATAAAAAACACATGTGGTGATCCTACAAATACTGACCTAACAGGCATAGATTTTTCCTAATTCAGGAAATAACTCAGTTTCCCAGGTCTGTGACACAGTTATCCTGCCATGACAGACTTCAAGCCCTGAATTGCCAATCCAGTGCCTGATGATTGATGGCAGACAGCCGACGTTTTAATGACAGGAGTTGCAGTCAGCCAAGAGAAGTGGAAAACAAGGATTCCCACTTGGGTGCTTATCTCCTAGCTGGCTTCTCAAACCATGTTAGCTGTGGTTGTTGTCTGAACTGGTTGTAATCCAAGTTCTTGTCATCTTGTTTGAATAATTGGAGACACATGCAGCAACTGAAAAAAAATTAGCGAGGGATGACATTCAAAAGTGTTTTACTTAGTGCCATGACTAGTGTTTTGTCAACTTGATACAAGAGTCATCTGGGGAGAGGAACTTAACTTGAGAAAATGTTTCCATCAGATTGCCTGTAGAAATATCTGGAAGACAATTTCTTGATTAATTATTGATATAAGGGACCTAATTGACCAGGACAGTGTGCCACCGTTGGGCAGATGGCACGTACAGTCTGAACAAGCCACAAGGAACAAGCCATTATGCAGCATTCCTCCATGGTACTCGCTCAGTTCCTGCCTCCAAGTTCTTGCCTTTACCTCCCGCACTGACTTCCTGTTGTTGTAAACTGTAAACTCTAAGGTAAACCCTTTCACTGTGTTTCATAGATTTTTATCACAACAGCAGAAACCTGAGTAAATAGCCTCCTCTTTGCTGCAACAATCTACTTGATCAACTTAAAGGAGGAATATTTAACTTCTGCATAGCAGTTCTAGGGGAAATCTAGAAGTGCAGAAGGCATGAAGGGGAGTCATGGAGGCTGTTGGTCACACTGTGCCTCAGTTGGGACAACAGACAGATGAAGCTCAGCTCTTTTGTCCTTTGATACAGTCCAGAACACCAGTCAATGGAATCAATTCTCCCATTCTTATGGTACATCTTTTTATTGTAATAAAACAAACCTAGAAAAACCAGCACAAACTTGCTTGTGCAGAGATTTGTCTCCAAGGTGATTCTAGACTCTATCAAATTATCAATCAATATGAACTTTCTCATGAAATAACTAAGCAATGTAGATGCACTTCGACAGTGTAATAGTGCTCTTAAGTTCTGAATTGCTGTGTAGGATCCTTTTTGTGGGTTCATAGAGAAGGGTAGTTGGTTGTTAAGGTGGGTATGAGTGTTATTCTGCTTTGATAAAGTCTTGATTGAGAAATGATTATTGGTTCTTCAGCACAAGTGTGAGTTGTATATCTCATTATTTTAATTATAGATGTATGCTTAACAACACATAAGCATAAGTTGGTAAAAAGAAATCTTTCCCTAAATGGTCACTATGAGGAAAGAGAATTGTCTTTCTCCAGATGTACTTAAAAGATGTTGAAGAGAGGATCTGGGAAGAGATCGGAGATGAAGAAAGCATGATCAAAGTATATTGTACATTAACTTTTTAATTTAAAAAAATATGGTCAGCCTAGATCCACTTTCTCTGATTCCAGGATGTATTTCATCACCAACTAACCCCAAATATGGAAAGGTATTATGATAGAGCTAGGAATTCTTTTTAGGGAAAAAGGTATGTTTAACTCAAGGAAGGCTGGATCCTGGTGATACATTAGAACCTGTGATTCATTTTGTAGTAGGTTTTGCTGCCCAGCATGTAGTCTATTCATATAATATCTCACTTGTCAATCTCTCCTGACAGGAATACCGTAACCTTGTGGGGATTTTTTATCCATTATTAAAGGAACTGATTTTAAGTGGAGAGTTTAAACCTTCCACATTTGATGAGATCACAGAGTAAGAAAAACTTTTCCTTCAACTTTTTTTTCTTTTACTTTGTGCCAGGACTGAATCCAGGCAAGCACTGCATTAAAAGTCCTTTCTGTTTACTTTCTTGTATCATCCACCTCTTATGCATGGGCTCTGCTGTTACTGATTTTGTTTAATTTAACTTATATCATTCGTATTTGCCATTTTGACTCCAGTCCTATTTGCATTGCTGCATTCTTCTTCTTACCCTAGTAGTTCTGTAACTTTAAATTCTGTAACTTTAAACTATACCAATTTTGTTTGAATTAAAATCAAGCTAGTAATACATGAAAAGTATTCATTCCTATACTAGTTTATACTACCCACGGCATTGTTATTTCAAAATACATTGTTTCAGACTGGCTTAGGCTTATGTTACTACTTTATGTATTTCTATCTTAATTCATATAGAGAACAGAAAAAAATTGCAAATAAATCTCTGAAAGGATATTTCTCTATTGGTCTGCAGAGTTCAGCTCTGTATTACTCATTTCTTCATATGAGTTAGCTTACTGTTTTCTTTCAACTTCAACCCAAAGGATTTTCTTAAGCATTTTTCATAAGAAAGGGATGGAAACAGTGCACTCTGGGTTTTGTTCATCTGTGATATTTTCATTTCCCCTTCACTTTTAGCATCTATCTTTTTTCCCTGAATCAGAAATCTTTTCTCTTTTAGAACCTCCTGTTATGTCATTCTCTCATCCCCTTTTGGCATCTCCATTGTCATACATTAAAACAAATCGTGTGTTAATCAAGGTAATTTGATTCAATTTCCCTTGTTTAATTATTATTTTTCCCTCTTCAGATCAGATTGATCTATCCTCAAATTTTCTGAGTCTATTCTCTGCCTACCTAATACATATTGAAACTGTATAGTGAACTTTTTATTTTTTGTTGGAATTCACAACCAAAGAATGTGTTTCTCCTTTCTCAATTTATTGCCCTTTGATAGTTATTTTATTACTTCTTTGAGAATTACATTCAACTACTTGATCATATTCACCCCTAACTTCTTCCCTTGATTCCTCTTAGGGCCGTTTCTACTTTCCCATGTACCACCAACTCCCTGCTCTCTTGCTTTTTGTTCATTCGTTTTTATTAAGTCTAGTTTTTGATGTCTATATACTCCTGTGTGAGGGGTCCAACCCTAGAATAGAGTCAGCGCCTCATAGACCACAACCTTAAAGAAAATTGACTGTCCTTCCCCCCCCCCGAAGTAATCAAGTGCCCATAGCTCTTCAGCAGAAAAGAGGTAGATAAAGCCCTTCTTAATGCATTCTGGAAGGAATGTTGACTGTCTTATTCTTGTGCAGGAAACCAAAGCTGATGTGTGTTTTCAAAAGAAGGAAACATTGCAAATGGGGCATTGGTGGTGCATGCCTTTAATATGAGCACTTGAAATGCAGAGGCAGGAAGACCTTGGTGAGTTTGAAACCAGCATTGGTGTACAGAGCAAGTTCTTGAATAGGCAAGGCTGCACAGTTAAACCCAGTCTCAACAAACAACAAACAAACAAACAAAAACCAGTAAAACATTGCATTATTGTACAATTTTTATCTTAGTCATTATATTATTCCCTATTTTTACCATCTTCATTATTATTTTTAACTGTTTTGAGAAATAAATCTTTGTGAACTCTTTTTTTATATATGAAACAATTTAGTAGCTATTGCTGAAAACTAGATAGAAAACTGTATTAGTATTTTTGGATTTCATATTTTCTTCTTCCATCAAGTTTGGCTGTTTCCATGTGTTATGATTATTATAGTTTACTCTGCCATATATATAGTGACTTTTCTGAGTTGATTTTATAAAATAGGTATTATTTTCACATGAGAGCCATATAAGGTTTGCTCCCTATTGTTTATGAGGTAGGCGTTAAACTAACACTACAAGAGTTGACCCAAGAGAAGGTCAGAAAATAAAGCTTAAAGCTCATTTTGCAGGTACTAGAGACAGGAGGACCACAGCACAATTACAATGGAGTATGTAGTTCAGAGAAGAGGCTAAGATTATTGAACAATGGAGTAAAGCTGGAGGTATGGAAATCTCCCAATATCAACTTCTTGGAGAAGGAGATTATACTACTATAGAAAGGCAATTCCTATATGATGGTCATATCCTGACTTTATGCCATGCAACAGCTTTGAATGCGTGGGACAGAATTGAAGAAGTAGGAAAGAAGATCGAATCATTTGCTAAAGTCATACAGGACCCAAAAGAAATCTTCATGGATTTTTACAAAAATTAAAATCATAAGTAAATAGAATGATACCAAATTCAGAAACTAGACAAATAGTAATTGAATCGCGGGCTTTTGAAAATGCTAGTTCTTAATGGAAAAGGATAATTAGGCCACTAAAGGCAAGATGAGCACCTTTGGAGGAATGGATCTGAGAAACAATATTGAATCTCATGGCCATGATGATACTTCAATAGGAGAGGTGATTTCCAGAGGATAAAGGCTTTTAAGCATTTAATGAGATGATGATGTGATTTTATTTTCTTTCAGTTTGCTTATGTGGTGAATTATCTTGGCCAACTTTGTATATTGAATCATCTCTACACCTCTGTGATGAAGCCTACTTTATCAAGGTGGATATTCTTTTTTATGTGTTGTTTGTGGCATTTTCTTGCTTGTACAAATAAAGTTTGCCTGAAGATCAGAGGGTGGAATGAGCCACTAGATACCATAAAAGTCTGGAGGTCTGGGCAGATAAACAGGAAGTGATATGACTGGGTGGAGAGAAGTGATAAGGGAGGAGGAAACAGGAACTCAGTCTCCTTTCAGCTGGGAAGTTTAAATGTAAGTTGGCTGTGGTTCTGTTCCTTCATATCTCCAATCTCTCAGCCTTTCCTGTAATATCTGACTCTGGGGTTTTACTATTAAGACTTATTAGAACTCATACGTAAGTTTTTAGATTTGGTTTTCCAGTATTTTATTGAATATATTTGCATCAATGTTAATGAGAGATATATGTCTATAATTCCCTTTTTTTGTTGAGTCTTTATGTGGTTGAGTATCCTGGTGACTATGCCCTCTTATAATGAAATTGGCAATATTCCTTCTGTTTCTGTGTTGTGGAATAATTTCTGGAGTATTGGTATTAACTGTTTTTTGAAAGTATAGTAGAATTCTATACTAAAACTATCTGTCCATGGGCTTCTTTTTGGTTTGGAGATTTTTTAATAACTGCTCCTATTTTCTTAGCAGTTATAGTTCAATTTAAATTGTTTATCTGATCTTGATTGAACATTATTAAGTGGTATCTATCAGAATATTTGTTAATTTCTTTTAAATTTTCCAATTTTGTTGCATATAGGTTTTTGAAGTATGACCTAATGATGCTTTAGATTTTCTCTGTGTTATGTTCCTCTTTTTATTTCTAAATTTATTAATTTGGATATTCTGTGTCATATAGTTAGTTTGGATAATGGTATGTTTATCTTGCTGATTTTTTTTTCAGAGTAAACTCTTTCATTGATTCTTTATATTGTTTCTTTATATTGATTTCAGCCTTCAGTTTATTTCCGGTGGCTTACTTCTCTTGGATGTCTTTGATTCTTTTTGTTCTAAAGTTTTCAGGTGTGCTGATAATTTGTAGTATGTTATCACTCAAACTTTATGAAGGCACTTATGCTATGAACTTTCTTATTAGCACAGCATTCATTGTGTCCCATATGTTTGGGTATGTTGTGCATTTATTTTCATTAGATTCAAGGAAGTCCTTAATTTCCTCTTTTATTTTTGTCTTGATGCAGTAGTCATTCAGTAGAGAATTATTCATTTCCTATGAGTTTATAGACTTTCTGTTGTTTATGCTGCTGTAAAAATCTAGGTTTAATTCATGGTAGTATGGTACGATGCCAGGGGGTTGTTTCAGTTTCCTTATAATGTTGAGATTTGCTTTATGAGTGAGTATTTGATTAATTTTGGAGAATTGTCCATGAGGTGCTGAGAAAAAGGTACATTCTTTGCATTTAGGTGTAATGTTCTGATAGGTCCACTTTGTTCATAATGTCTGTTAACTCTATTTTTTCTCTGTTTTGTTTATGTCTGTATGACCTGGTGAGAGTGGCATATTAGTGTCTCCCACTACTAGTGTGTGAATGTGGATGTGTGATTCAAGCTTCAGTAATGTTTCTTTTATGTGGTTTGCCTTGAATTTGAAGCATAGATATTGATAATCGAAATGCCATCCTGGTGAACATTTCCTTTAATGAGACTGAAGCATCCTTCACCATGTATTTTGATTACTTTTAGTTCGTAGTCTATTTTCCCAAACATTGTAATAGATCCATCATTCTTGGGTCAGTTTGTTAGAAATACCCTTTCCCCTAAGTTGGACTCTTAGGTAATGTCTATGTTTGCCTATTTACAGAAGAAGGATTGATGTTGTTTTTAAATCCATTTTGTTGGGCTGTGTCTTTTTATTTGGAAATTGAGTCTACTGAAATTAAGAGATACCAAAGATCAGTGACTATCAATTTTGCTAGTTTGTTGTAATTGTTGTTGGTAGTTAGTGAGTGAGTGTGTGTGTGTGTGTGTGTGTTTGTGTTTGTGTGGTTGTTTGTGTGTATATATTTGTTTTCCTTCTGGTGTGAGAATATTTATTGCCTGTGTTTTAGCATGTGTAGTTAACCTCCTAAGATTGGACTTTTCCTTCTGGTACCTTCTGTTGAGCTGAATTTGTGGATAGATATCATTTAAATTTGAATTTGTCATGGAATATCTAATTTTATCTATTTATAGTGATCAAAAGTTTTGTTGGGTATAGGATTCTAGACTGGCATCTGTGGTCTCTTAGATTCTATAGCATATTTCTCTAGACCTTTCTTGCTTTTAGAGTTCCCATTAAGAATTTAGGTGTAATTCTAAAATATGTTACTTGGCCTTTTCCCATTGCAGCTTTTAATATCTTTCTTTGTTCCAGGTGTTTAATGTTTTGATTATTATGTGATGAAGGGGTACTTCTCTTCTGGTCCAATCTACTTGGTGTTCTTTTAAATTCTTGTACATATCCAAAAGAAGGATATGTATATATGTATATCCTTCTTTCGGTTAGGAAAATTATCTTCTATGATTTTGTTAAAAAAATATTTTCTGGGCCTTTGAGTTGGCAATCTTCTTCAATTCTGTTTTGCATTTTTCTTTTTAAAAAATTCTTTTAAAAAAATTTTATACACTATTCTCATATCCTCCTTCCACTCACACACTTTCTCCCTGCTACACCTCTCCCATCCACTCCATAGATTGGGTAAGGCCTCCCATGGTGAGTCAACAAAGTCTGTCACATCACTTGAGGCAAGACCAAGGCCCTTCTCCCTATATCTAGGCTGAAGAAGGTATCTCTCCAAAGAGAATGGGCTCCAAAAGCCTGTTCATGCACTAAGGATAAATCCTGATCCCACAGTGAGTGGCCCGCCAAACTGCACAAGCCACACAACTGTCATCCATGGTCAGAGGGCCTAGTTCTATTATATAGAGTTTCCCCTGCTGTCAGCCTGGAATAAGTGAGCTCCCACTAGCTCATGTCAACTGTTTCTGTTGCTTTCCCCATCATGGCTTTGATGCTTTACTCATATTGCCACTCCTCTGTCTCTTCAAATAGACTCTGGGCACTTGGCTGAGCGCTTAGCTGTGGATCTCTCCATCTGCTTCTATCAGTTACTGGATGAAGGTTCTATGATAACAATTAAAATAGTAATCATTCTGATTACAGGGGAAGGCTAGTTCAGGTACCTTCTCCACTATTGTTTAGAATCTTATCTGGAGTCATCCTTGTAGATTCCTGGGAATATTCCTAGTGCCAGCTTTCTACCTAGCTTCTCTGGGGTTGTGAACTATAGGCTGGATATCTTTTGCTTTATGTCTAATTTCCACTGATGGGTGAGTACTACCACGTTTGACTTTCTGGGTCTTGGTCACCTCACTCATAATTTTTTTTCTAATTTCATCCATTTGTTTTTCAATTATACATTGGAAAAAAGAAAGCATCTTCAACAAATGGTTCTGGCATAACTGGATGTTGACATGTAGAAGAATGTAAATAGATACATATCGATCCCCATGCACAAAACTCAAGTCCAAAAAAATTGGATCAAAGACATCAACATAAATTCAGTCACACTGAACCTCAGGGAAGAGAAAGGTAAGGTATCCTTGAATGCACTGGCACAGGAGACCACTTCCTAAATATAATACAAGTATCACAAACACTGAGAACAACAATTATTAAATGGGACCTCCTGAAACTGAAAGGGCTATGAGAGATAAATGACATATTGAACAGGACAAAATGGTAGCCTACAGAATTGGAAAAGAGAGTCACAAACTCATCATCTGACAGAAGACTCATCTCCAAAGTATACAAAGTACTAAAGAAATTAGATCTCAATTAATATCAAATAATCCACTTAAAATTGGGATACAGCTCTAAACAGAGAATTTTCCACAGAGTAAACTCAAAAGGCCAAAAGACATTAAATGAACTATTTAACATCCTTAGCCATTAGGGAAATGCAAATCAAAACAACACTGAGATTCCATCTTTTATCTGTCAGAATTGCTAAGATAAAAAACACTGTTGACAACTTATACTGGAAAGGATGCAGAGAGTAAACGTAACATTCATCCATTGCTGGAGGGAGTGCAAACTTATACAACCACTGTGGAAACCAGTATGGCTATTTCTCAGAAAATTGGGAATCAATTTACCTTAAGACCCAGTAATATCACTCTTGGATATATACCCAAAAGATTCTCACTCATACCACAAGAACATTTGCTCAAATATGTTTGTAGCAGCATTATTCATAATAGCCAGAACCTGAAAACAACCTAGGTACCTCTCAACCAAAGAATGGATAAAAAAAAAAATGTGGTACATTTACACAATGGAATATTACTTGGTGGTAAAAAAAAATCTGTTATTTTTAGGTTTGATTTTTTTCAGAGTGTCCCAGGTTTCCTGGATGTTTTGTATCATGAAATTTTTTAGATTTAACTTTATCTTTGATCAGAGTATCTATTTCCTATATTGTGTCTTTAATGTCTGAGATTCTTCCATCTCTTGTATTATGTTGGTGATGGTTGTATCTGTAATTTCTAATAGCTTACCTAGATTTTCCATTTCCAGGATTTCTCCAGTTTATGTTTGCTTTATCACCTGTGCCTCCATTTTCATGTATTGAACAGTTTTATGTTTTTCCTTCAACTGTTTTTTCCATAACTTTCTTAACATTCTTTAAGGGAATTATTTATTTCATACAATTTTTGATTTCTTTTCCCTGGTTTCTTTGAGGGATATATTCATTTCCTCTTTAAGGACTTCTATCATCTTCATAAAGTTGGTTTTAAAGTCATTTTTCTGTGTTTTAGTTGTGTTGCTGAATATTCAAGTCTTGCTGTGGTGGGATAACTGGGCTGTGGTGGCAGCATATTGCACCCATTGTTCATGATTGTGTTCTTTCACTGATGTTTAGGCATTTCAATTTGGAGTGATTATAGGTCTAGGTGCAAATTTCCGGGTTTGCCTTTGTTGGATGATATTTTCTTCCTTGTTTTCTGTTCCCTTTCCGGTTGTCTGGCTGGAGTAGCCTGTGGTTGTGTCTTTGTTGGAGTTGGGGACTGGACTTCTGATGGTCTGGATGACTTCTGGTCCAGCAGGACATTGCTCCCCAAGTTGGAGCCAGGAGGTCTAGTGGCTAATATGGCCCATGGTTTGGCTGATGTCTTATTTTGTTCATGATGTTAGTCTGGCTTCTGGTGGGGTAATAATCTTCTGCCTGGTTTTCAGGGAAATGGAATGGATTCTGGAGTTAGGATGTTAGCCTGGCCTCTGATAGAGTAGAAGGTTTCCACTGAAGCTGTGGTCCAGGATACATTTAACTAATCTATTTTGAAAGGTCATAGCCATCAAGGAAATGGTGTATGATACCATAGCAACATTATTCAAAACTTTTCTCTATTTTGCACACATTAATATGCACATGTACAAATATTTATATGCCTACACACACTTGCACATACATGAACACATGTAGACACACAAAAATCATGGAGACTTTTGAAATTAGATTAACTGATTTTTTAATTATTAAATAACCATGAGACTATATATTTGAGGATGTTTTTAAATATGAAATGTCTGTATTCAAACTGTCACTCTCCAGCTGGTAGCACTTCTCTGAACAGCTGCATAAATTTAGGGAGATGAGGCTTCATTGGAGGCAGGAGGTCCCCATGAGTGTGTTTTCACATTTTCTAGACTAGCTGATTTTTTTCTGCCTTCTTACTGCAGATACAATACAACCAGGTAGCTCAGTCTCCTGCTTCCATGCCTTCCTCACAATTCTGAACTGTATTTCTCCTTCAACTGTAAGCCAAAATATACTCCTAATCTACTAAGGTGCTTGTTGTCAAGTATTGAATTTGAAATGTAACTTTAAACATTGTATTGCAGTATTTTTCTTTATGACATCATTGTATACATGCCACTCTTTAAAATAATTAAATTAATTTTTTTTTAGTTTTGTATTAATTGTTTTCTGCAGTGCCACAACACAGATATCGTTTGTTCAAAGTTACAGATTTGAATAGGATACTTGTAGCTTATTATATTTATATTATTGATTTAACTAACTATATATTTTATTATTTGTTCTTTTCATTCTTATGATAAAATACCTGACAGAATCAGCATAAGACAAAAGACTAACAATCTTTCTGATTGAGTCTTATAAGAAGCTGTGAGTAGCTAGAATTAGTTAAACGGCAACATGGCTGTCTCGTCTCCTATATTTTAAGTGATTAAAATAGAGGTAGACATGTGTGTCAGAATAATTAGAGAATAATTAGAGGTAAATAACTGTGTTAGAATCATTATCTGTTTTATTTAACACAAATTTTCAGATACTCTTTCAATATTTGATATATACTAATCAGTAAATAAGGGATTATTACCTTCTTTTATAATTATATGAGCTATACATTGTGAATCATGTAGGAGATAAAACATAGTAAATTCTTGAATGATCTAGAATTTATTGGATAACTGTATAGTGTAGATACAACCTCCACAGACAGATACAGTAATATATATTCTTTTAAACTGGGATTTTGCAAACACAAAATATGTTTTACATATATGCATATATAAAGTCACATGTGCATATGCAAAACTATGTGCACATACAGTCAAAAAAACACTATGCGGGATGAGACAAATTTTTTGTTTCACTGTAACAAATTGTGTTTTAAAATCAAACAGTATGTCGGCCTTCACTTTGTTACTAGATAGTTAAGATGGACTTTAAGCATATTAATCATAAGGAGCCTGTAACAGTGTTTACTTTAGAAAATACAGAAAACCACACCACACAAGATTTGTATCCAAGGTGTCAAAAGAGGCAGGTGCTTCTCTGCTAGTGACTCTGAAAAGTAGCAATTATACATTACTCAGAACACCGCATCAAAATGATCATTGTTCTGTCAGTGTGTTCACTGTGAGTACATTACTTGTAGGCTTTTCAGGGAGCAGTTATTCTTTGTCAGGCTGAGGGCATTCAAGTGAACCAAAAGGTCAATCTAATTAAAAAAGAGAAAGAACTTCAAACCACGAGGGGAAAAAAGATCCAGCTAAATGCCAAGGAATTTATAGAACTGCATGCATGAGGTAAACACTCAAACAATGAGATGAATGCACAAAGGTGTCCAAGAAGAGAAAAAGGGTATACTGTGACCTTTACATTATTATTTTTAGTAAATTAAATGATATTTACTCCTTGAAAGAAAAACAGTGTGCATTATCTAGATTTAAAATATAATTAATTTTTGTTATGGCTCAGTATTGTACAGCATTGTTTTCCTCCAGTGATTCAAAAATATTTCTGTAAAGTATTGAACAGGGAACCTAACTTACAAAGTAGCATACTGTGTGAGTAACTCTTCCAAAAGAAATAGTTACATTAATCTTATCGCAGCACTTTTTAAAATTTCTAGGCAAGAGACATTTCTAAAGTTCAGTTACAGTGCTTCAATATTAGAGTTCAAAATTTTACAGTTTTAGTATGTTTGAAGAGCAAAGCAGTAATGCTATTTGTAGCTAGATACTCTCATTCTCTTTTAATTCTTCCTTTCTCTATTTTCTATTTATTGCTAGTCACTATGAATCTAAGTAACTATTTTATTAGGTTACAAATAGTAGGGATGATCTTCCACTTTTATAGTAATTGATCTCCCAATGCAATTACAAAGTGATCCATACTCATAATAACTTAGTTAAATGCTTTATGCTAGTCGCCTCTTAATTACCAACTCATAATTTAAGTGGGAGGAGAATCCTTTCATTAGCAATTATATTACCAGTGTCTTAACTTCTTGTATCTATTGGTATTTTGCCATTAGCTACTTGCAATACTATATTTCTGGAAATCAAAATAAAGTACAATGTGTCTACAAATCAATGATCTCCAGGTTGCCTTAGAACAAAAAAAAATACCTTTTAACATTTTTGCAATCAATCATTCTAATTGTAACAAGATCCAGAGCCTATTTCATAAAGGTGAAACTTAAGTTCATAAGCAAATTCTAAGAGAAACACCAAGTCTTCCGTTGATTTTATCAATGCAAAGCAGAGCTCTCGCCATAAGGAGAGCAAAAGGTCATTCATTCTTGAGGCAAATGTGCATGACTATGACATATTAAAATGTATTCAGGCTGGTATAAATGCCATATTCCAATGTAGAAATAGTTCCCTGAAGTATTTATAGTTTTATAACCAAAGAGACTCATGATCAATATAAAGTACATTGGTGGGAGCACAGTGAAGGTGGGTTACAATGCAGAGAAATAGTTGTTAGCATTTTTAGGGTCTACCTGATAATATTTTTATGTTTTGGGTGAGTAGGAGCTAGTGTTCTGAGTCAATATGTTCTCAGGTGACTTACTTTATGCTAATAAGTATTATATATCAGACAATAACAAGAGCGCTAAATGGCTACCAAGGAAACTAAAGGTAGTTCAAGATTATGGTCAATTTTGGCAACATTTCCACATTCCAAGATCATGAAGTTCTTCTTACTGTTAGAGATACTTTTATTCAAATGTGGATTATTTTTTTTCTGGAAATTCTAGTTTATCTTCTCATCCTTTACTTCTTTGGTGCTGTCTTCATCTTTTTCATTCCTTCTGCAATGCCATAATTCTTTCCTATAAATGAAACTCAATCTCTCAAGCTAGCAGAGTCAAACCATAACAACAGACCAGCTCTTTGCAGTAAGCCTAAATGGTCTTTTACTTCTTCAAGTGTCTCTTAGAATACTGAGTGCTGCCCACTAGCAGTCCAAATTAGGGCTGTAGCTAAAGACCAAGTTTTCTATAGTTGCTTAAATTACAGAGGAGTCTCCATAGCTCTTGATCATTTAGTGAGTAGGCTGTTGCCTTACTTATGGCTATCTGTTAAATTCTCTGCTTGTTTCATTAGTGTTGTCAAAGCACTTATCTGTTAGTGTTTTTAGCTTAAATGTGTAACCAACTGTCAGTTTCAGTAAAAATAGAAAATAGTTCTGAAATTTCTAATTTTGTGTCAGCCTATAGGACTGCCAACTGCTCTATGACCTACAGAATCTTTTTATGGGATTTCATTTTATTGGCAAAAAAAATGAAAATTAAAAACCAATCTGAAGAATAACATTTTGGTCATGTTTATTTTTTAATTAACTTTGAAAACTAGACGTGGAGATGTTTATAACTTTAAACCAAACAAACCTCATGAGTAAAGCATAAAATAAATATCAGCAAGTGTTAATACAACCTTGGGACTGTGATTGGCTGTTTATGGAACAGTATGCAAGTGTGCAATCTTTTCTCATTGGACAATTTCTGGAACTCTTGGAGGGTTTGCAGACCTTCCATTTTGTTATGAGTCCTAAAGTAGAGGTGACCTCTCTGAACTGGTGGAAAGTAATGTATATATTAGAAAGAAGCTAATTAAAAAGGAAGCAATCTCCTAGTTGTTGTGCCTTGATGTGATGTACAGGTGAGTTTTTTTTCACATTGTAGCTAGATAATTTTGTAGATAGATCTGGTTTTGTTTGTTTGTGTAAATTTATCAGGATCATAAAGATTCACAATTACTTGTGAAGTGTAGAGCCAGGCTTCTTAGTTCTTGAAGGCCTTAAAAACATTATTTAAAGTCAGTCTTATCTCCTGTCACCAAGGCTTAGGGTCTTTCCTTGATGAAGTTTCTATTGGGTGGAATTATATATCCTGAACCAAAGAAAATATAGGAGAAATAAGGTTATGAATTCATAATTAACTCACAAGAGAATTGTAGTTCTCTGTAACCAATGTAAATTCTTAAAAGGATGGGAATATGTAGCCCTACTACAAGGATGCACAAGAAATACCTAGCCTCTCTTGAACATTTTTTTCATTCTTCATCTATAATATTTGATGTATATTATTAAATCAATACATGTAGTGTGTGACTAATTACATTTTGGTATTTTCAACAAGTCTATAGACTGGATGGTAAGTTCTGTGTTAATATTATTCTGGGAGTTTGACTTGTATTGTCAATCACAGTAAGCAGAGAATAACGTAAAATAATTGTATTTCTTTATACTTACATGTTTTAAAAAACTTAAAATGTTGTTTATCTAAAGTCTAAAGATAAGGAGAACTTGATTGAAATTCATCAACTCCTTGAGAAATATAGACCAAAATTAAAAGCGTTGGTATTTTAGTACAACTGGCTTCCATACACCAAATATTCCTAGATTAGATATTTAGACATATGATATAATTGATAGTGACACAAATCTTCAAACACTGCCAGTGGTTGAAACAGAATTTATACAGTCATCTTTCCAATGTTTCCTTTTTCTATACATTTACAGTATAAGACAGAGATCTGTGGAAGAATGGAGAGAATGCATAAACATTATAAAATGGGATTCACATATGTGCCACATTTTTACTGGATTATTTATTTTTTAGTATTTAGTTTCTTGAATTTTGTGCATATTTTAGATATTAGTCCTTTATTAGTTACAGAGTTGGTAAAAGTCATTTTGCAATTCTGTAGGTTGCTGCTTTATCTTAGTGATAGTGTCCTTTGACTTATAGAAGGATTTGGGTATTATGGGGTTCCATTTATTTATTTTTGTCATAGTACTGTGTTGTTGGTATTCTCTTCTGGAAATTTTCTTCTGTGCCAATGTGTCCATTGCTGTTCCACACTTTCTTCTCTATCAGGTTCAATGAATCTGGTTTTATGTTGAGGTTTTTGATTCATTTAGACTTCAGTTTTATGCAGGGTTATAAGTCTAGATCTACTTGCTTTATTCTAGACAGACAGACAGTTTGACCAGCAACATTTGATGATGATGCTATGTTTTCATACAGTGTGAATTTCTGACTTCTTTATAAAAATAAACAATCAACAAAATAATCATGTATCCATAGGTGTATGAATATTTGTGTGGATCATTGATTCAGTTGATCAACATATCTGTCTTTATGCCAATATAGTTTGGTTTTTATTATGATAGCTCAGTAATACAACTTGAAATCAAGAATAGAAGAAATTCAAATGGCTGAGAAACAATTAAAGATTCAGCATCCTTACCAATCAAGTGAATTGCAAATCAAATCTACTTTGAGAGTCTATTTTACATTTCTAAGAATGGCTAAGAACAATAACAGGAGTGATAGCTCATGCAGATGAGAATGTGGGACAAGGGGAACACTCATCCATTGCTGGTAGGAGTGCAACTTGTACAACATCTATGGAAATCAATATGACAATTCTTTAAAACATTAGGTAATAATCTGTCTTAAGATCCAGCTATACCAATCTTGAACATAGACTCAAAGGATGCTTTATAGTACCACCAAGTCACTTTCTCAACCATGTTCATTGTTACTCACTCATAAGAGCCAGAACTTTAAAAGAACATAGATGTCCCTCAATCAAAGAATGGATAAAGAAAATGTGGCACTATACAATGGGGCATTAGTCAGCTTTTAAAATAATTATATCATAATATTCATAGACAAATGAGTATAACTAGAAAAAAGTCATCCTGAGTAAGGTAACAAAGAGCCATAAGGATAAACGTGGTATATATTCACATATATGTAGCCATTAACCATTAAGTAAATAATTACCATCTAAAATCCCTAAACACAAAGATCTATTTATCCATTGGTGCTGATCAATTCTTTAATGGCCCAAGTTCCTTTTTGCATTTTAAGCTGGCATTTTCAAAAGCTAGAAATTCAATAAATACTCTTCTAGCTTTTGGATCTGTTATTTATATTTGTACAGCCTTAGTTAATCTTTGTAAAAAGTCACTAAAGTTTTAGTGGCCTTATTTAACACTAATATATGATTTATTTCTTTTTCCTAGTTCATGAATCCTATCCCAAACATTTAAGGCTGCTGTATAGCATAGGGGCACGTTGTGTTCATTACAAAGAGCTTGATCCTGTGGGCTAGCATAACAGCTCTTGCTAAGAATTTGATCTTGGAAGCCTCAAACCCTTTTGCTCTTCCCTGTTGTTCTAATATTTTTGCCACCTCTCTCTTGTAGCATTTACATAGTAATTGTGGTTTGTCTTCAAGGACCTTTGAGACAAATTGAAGTCAATCATGTGGTGAAGCCTTATTGCTTGAAGCTCATGTCTTTACCATCTTCCTAACAAATGGTGAATGCAAGCCATAAGATACTATGGCTTGCTTACTTTCTCTTGGATCATTCATACCTATAGGTTTCAATTTACATTCTTTGACTCCTTTGTGGAATTTAGTACTTGATGGTTTGTCAGAGGTGAATATGGGATAAGTAGCTAAAACTCTTGATAAATCATCTCTGACAAATACTAGCACTATTAAATCCTTTCCTTGTACTTTCTCTCCCTGCATATCAGTTCCAATAATTTCCTCAATCAATTCAAATCTTTTTAGCACTGTCTTCTGTAAAGTCTGACTCTCTTGACCTGTGAATATTTCTAATGATTTCATAAACTAAAATAACTTCGGGGCCTAATTCTGCACATATGATTCCAAGGTATGAAATTTTCCCTTTAATAATAACTTTTAATAATAAAATAAAAACATTCCTATACAATAAAGGAACTTCTAGAGCCATCACCATCCCTGGCATCAAGCACTGTTACAGAGCTACAGTAATGAAAACAGCTTGGTGCTGGCATAAAAACAGAGAGGTTGACCAATGGAATCGAATCGAAAACCCGGATATTAATCCACAAACCTATCAACACCTCATATTTGACAAAGAGGCTAAAATTATACAATGGAAGAATGAATGCATTTTTAACAAATGGTGGTGGCATAACTGGATGTCAACCTGTAGGAGAATGAAATTAGAGCCTTATCTCACCATGCACAAAACTCAAGTCCAAATGGATTATAGACCTCAACATAAATCCAACCACACTGAACCTGATAAAAGAGAAAGTGGGAAGTAGCCTGCAATACGTGGGCACCAGGGACGACTTCTTGTGTAAAACCCCAAGGGCACAGACAAAAAGAGCAACAATGAGCAAATGGGACCTCCTGAAACTGAGAAGCTTCTGTAAAGCAAAAGACACAGTCATTAAGACAAAAAGGCATCCTACTGAATGGAGAAGATCTTTACTACCCCACATCAGACAAAGGTCTGATCTCCAAAATATACAAAGAACTCAAGAAACTAGACATTAAAATTCTAAATACCCCAATTAAAACATGGGGTTATGGTCTGAACAGAGAATTCTCAACAGAAGAAGTTTGAATGGCCAAAAGATACTTAAGGTCACGTTCAACTTCCTTCACCATCAGGGAAATGCAAATCAAAACAATGTTGAGATACCATCTTACACCTGTCAGAATAGCTAAAATCAAAAACACCAATGATTGCCTATGCTGGAGAGAATGTGGAGTAAGGGGAACTCTCATCCATTGCTGGTGGGAATGCAAATTTGTGCAACCTCTTTGGAAATCAGTGTGGTGGTTTCTCAGGAAATTGGGAATCAACATACCACAGGATCCAGAATATACCCAAGAGAAGTCCAATCATACTACAAAAGCATTTGTGCAACTATGTTCATAGCAGCATTGTTTGTAATAGCCAGAACCTGGAAACAACCTAGGTGCCCCTCAATCGAAGAATGGATCAAGAAAGTGTGGATTATATACACATTAGAATACTACTCAGCAGTAAAAAACAATGCCATCTTGAATTTTGCATGCAAATGAATGGAAATAGAAAACGCTATCCTGAGTGAGGTAACCCAAACCCAGAAAGATGATTATGGTATGTACTCACTCATTAGTGGACCCTAGCCATAAAACAAAGGACACTAAGCTTTTAGCTCACAAGCCCAGAGAAGCCGAATAGCAAGGTGAACCCAAAGAATGCATATATATAGATCCTCCTGGAAGTTGGAGGCAAACAAATCATCAGGCAAAAGTTGGAAGCACGGGGGCGGGGATAGAGGTGGGGGTGGGGGAGTGAGGAAAGGGGAGAGGGGGAAGGAGAAGGGAGAAGGGAAGGACTGGGGAGAGCTTGGGGGAGTAGGAGGGTGGAGATGGAGGAAAGGTGGATAATGGAGAAGGGAATAAGATATCTACATTAAGGGAGTCATTTTAGGACTGGCAAGATACTTGGCCTTGGAGGGGATCCCAGGTGTTCACAGGGATGTTCCCAGCTATGTATTTGGGCACCTCTCGGGTGCCGGAACTAGCCTTGTCCCAGGGTCACATTGATGAATATCTTGATCACCACCATAGAAATTTTGTCTGATGGATGGAGGTAGAGATAGAGACCTACATTCACATCAGCGCAATGGACTGAGCTCCCAAGGTCTAGTCGAAGGGCAGAAGGTAGGAAAAGATGAGCAAGGAAGGTAGGACTTTGAGGGGCTGGTAAACCCACTGAGACAGTGTGCCTGAACTAATGGGAGCTCACCAAATCCAGCTGGACTGGGACTGAACGAGCATATGATCAAACCGGACTCTCTGAATGTGGCTGCCAATGGGGGCAGACTGAGAAGCCATCAACAATGACACCAGGACCTATCTTTTCTGCATGTATTATCTTTTTGGGAACCTAGTCTATTTGGATGCACACCTTCCTAGGCCGGGATGGAGGGGGGAGGACCTTGGACTTCCCACGGGGCAGGGTACCATGCCATCTTTTAAGGAAGCAGGGAGAGGGAGGAGGGGTGGGGGGAGCAAGAGGGGACTGGGAGAAGGGGAGGAAATGTAAAAATTTTATTTTATTTTTTTGAATAAAAAAATAAAAGAATATGAAAAAAAATAAAATATTAGAAGGGCTATAGAAGCCCTGAGTGTGGGGGAAAAAAATAAAAAAGCAACCTGGGTCATTCGAAAGGAGATCAGCCGAATGCCATTTATTCAAACTTAGGGAAAATCTTAAATACCTAGCTGCTGCTCAATGGAATGTCCCCCAGGCAGGTGGGAAATTACCATGCCCAAAGAGGAGTCAACAATGCCCTATAACTAATCACCAGGCCAGGCAGAGGGAACACAGGAACAAACAGGAAATTCTGGCTGGCCAGAGACTGTTATCAAAATGAACCCCAGGAGCAGGGGTAGATCCATGGGCCCTACATGTGTCCATGCATTAAAGACTACTTCCCACTTTTGTTTCTATCAGGTTCAGTGTGGTTGGTTTTATATTGAGGTCTTTATTCCACTTGGACTTATGTTTTGTGCATGGGGATAGATATGGATCTACTTTCATTCTTCTACATGTTGACATCCAGTTATGCCAGTACCATTTGTTGAAGATGGTTTCTTTTTTCCAATGTATAAATTTAGCTTCTTCATCAAAAATCAAGTGTTCATAGGTGTGTGGATTAATATCTGAGTCTTTGATTTGATTCCATTGGTCAACCTCTCTGTTTTTATGCCAGCACCAAGCTGTTTTCATTACTGTAGCTCTGTAATAGTGCTTGATGCCAGGGATGGTGATGGCTCTAGAAGTTCCTTTATTGTATAGAAATGTTTTGGCTATTCTGGGTTTTTGTTTGTCCAGTTGAAGTTGATTATTGTCCTTTCAAAGTCTGTGAAGAATTGTGTTGGGATTTTGATGGTGGGATTGCATTGAATCAATAGAATGCTTTTGGTAGGATTGCCATTTTTCTATGTTGATCCTTCCTACCCAAGAGCATGGAAGATTCTTCCATTTTCTGATATCTTCTTCAACTTCTTTCTTCAAAGACTTAAAGTTCTTGTCGAAGAGGTCTTTCACTTCTTTGGTTAGTGTTACCCAGGATATTTTATGTTATTTGTGGCTATTGTGAAAGATGATGTTTCTCTTATTTCTTTCTCAACTTCTTTATCATTTGTATATAGGAGGGGTCCTGATTTTTTTGAGTTGATCTTGTATCCTGCCACATCACTGAAGGCATTTATCAGCTGAAAGAGTTCTCTAGTAGCGATTTTGGGGTCACTTATATATACTATTATATCATCTGCAAATAATGAAAGTTTGACTTCTTCCTTTTCAATTTGAATTCCCTTGATCTTCTTTTATTTTCTTATTGCTATAGCCAGAATTTCAAGAAATATGTTAAAGAGATAAAGAGAGAGTAGATGGCCTTGTCTTGTTCCTAATTTTAGTGGAATTTTTTAGTTTCTTTCCATTTAATTTGATGTTGTCTGTCTACTTGCTGAATATTGCTTTTATTATATTTAGATATGTTTCTTATATTCCTGATCTCTCAAAGACTTTATCATGAAGGGGTCTTGGATTTTGTCAGAGTACCTTGCCTCTCTTAGGACTGGAGGGGGTGGGAAATTCCCACTTCCCTCCCACTCTTCCACATACTCTCCTTCCCACCCCCTACAGTCCTAAGAGAGGGAGAGTGTGTGGGGGAGTGGGAGGGAAGTGGGAGGAGGGGAGGAAGTGGGAATTTTGATTGGTATTTTATAGTAATAAAAAAAGAAATTTAAAAATAAATAAAGTAATAAAAGCATTAATTAGTGAAAAAAGTGGGTATTTAGCCTGGCTTAAAAATTTAGAGTGTAAAAATGTAGGACACATAGATAGGTAATAGAGAGTGGCAGTCAGGACAGTGTAAGAAGTTTTCAAATGTTCCCAAAACAGTCAAGTTCCAGAGATTTTTATAACTTATGGTTAGCATAATTGGCAAATCCGATCTCTCTGTTTGCAAACAAGCAGCTTGCATTTTGGAATAGAAACACTGGAAGAAAATAACAGTTTTGACTGCGAGAACCTGCTAATGAAAGCTGCTACTTGTTTTTAATGCATAGAAACTGCCTAACTGTTGAACTGAATCAGTGTTCTCATTGCTTAGACGTCAGTGACACTGAGAATGTAACTCATAACCTAGCAATTCTTCTTCATGTTCTAATATTGTAACTATAGAACAGAAAGGTGATCATAATGGAATACACAATGAACACATATAAAAACATGTTCTGCTTATGTTATAAATGTCAGGAATATTCACAATATCCATATTTTCAAATCAATACAATAAGTAAGGTCATTAATACCAAACTTGCAATAGGAAATGCTCCAGGAAATGTGATATATGAAAATGTTAACTCCGTACTTTAGTTAGAATAAGAGTACAGTGGTGCTTCAGTTATAAATGATACCTGAAGAAATTAGCTGGTATAGTACACTTGCTTATGTTGATGTATGTACCAGTGTGGCAATGCCTATAAAACTATACATAATGGAAATATATACCTGCCCCCTACAGATTAATGTGAACTTCAGTTTCATATGTGTTACCATCTCTTAATATTTTAATTATAATAACACATCATCATCAAAAACCTTAACAATATAGTTTAAATAATTTAACTGCTATAAAATTTCCATAGTGTAAAAGCTGTTAGCATTTCCAGTTTGCATCAGAGAATAATTAAAGTCAAAGACATGAGGCATGTTCTCTAACTCATAATGAGAATACATTATGGATGTGAGGTATAAAGTAAGCAATTTAAACATACAAGAAAATGCTTCAAATGATCTAAAATTATCACATTATTAAAATGCCAGCTCTTTACCATCAATTATTATACTAGAAACTCCATCTTTACTCTTAATTAGTAAGTTTCTTGGGTTTCTATAAATATGCATAGCAAAATGAAGCAACAAAGATAAAATAATCCATTTTATTTATATATCAAAAGCTAATATACACTTTTGTTTGTGAGTATGATGAATAAAGTATGTCTTGCTTCAGACTAATTCCCTGATCTTTGGAAAGCTCAAGCTAGTGAAACAACAAAGTCTTTGAGAGTTGGGGTGACAAGAATGAAACTTCAAGGTGTGGAAAAGTTAAATGAGACAGACGATGATGCTGTGCCTGCCACAGTGCCAATTTCACACAGAGCAGCAGTCTGACATGTAGTCAAGATGCATAAAATGTAGTAGAGATTTTATAATCTTGGTTATATTTAGTGCTATTTTATTTTCAAGAGAAATAATGCATAGAAATCAATGAAATAATATATTTGAAATGCCAGGATAATTATTGCTAGTATGAATTTTTTTTATCAAAATAGCCTTCAAAAGTAAAATAACAGGTCTAGTGAGACTGCTCATTGTGTAAAGATACCTGTCTCCAATCATAATGACCTGAATTCTATCCTCAGAACGCACATGTTCAACATAAAGAGATGGTTCTTCCAGGTTGTGCTCTGACCTCCACATTTGTGCTTTTGAAATCATAGGAAGTCAATGACATACACACACACACACACACACACACACACACACACGTGTATGAAAATATACACATGCTTGTATAAACATGCACACATATACATGCATGAATACATATATCCTCACATACACACATAAAAACCCATAAACACAAACAAATAAATATAATGATAACAAAAATCCCTAACTGTGAAATTCAAGTAAAATTATTCAAGATATAAAATCAGGAATTTTCTGACAAAAAAAATCAAACCTATTCAAATTATTTAATCTAGACAATGAGTACAGGGAGAAACATAGTAAGCAAAGAACCTAAAAAATTATAATGGTAGTAAATACTGAAGATAACTGTGGTTAAAATAAAAGTAGAATTAAAAGACATGACCAACATTGAACATAAAGAATAAATGCAGAAAAATTCCACCCAGGCTGCAGTGTTATCTCAGAAGTGGTTTTATGACATTATTGCAACGATTATTGCATTGTAAGCCTCTGGTAACCATTGCAGCAAACACAGTCTTCTGGAACACAGTCAGAAAGGTTTTCTATACTACAGAGGTAGACAAACCACCGTAGTCCAGTTTACTCCCTCCTTATGGAAAGAGACATCTTAGGAACCACAGCATGGCCAAAAGGCATGTATCTTCAGAATTAACTTAGAGGCAGTCCGTTTTTAAAAATATTTTTGAGATTATAATTTAAATATCTCATTTCTCCCTTTTCCTTTCTCCTTCCAAACCCACCCTTATATGCCCCTTGCTCTCTTTAAAATCCAAAGCATTTTTCTTTAATTGTTTCTCTTGGTGTGTGTGTGTGTGTGTGTGTGTGTGTGTGTGTGTGTGTGTGTGTGTGCGTGTATCTCGTTCAGTCCACATAATTATTCTATTCAATAAATTTGTAAGATTGTGACACATTATTTCCAAGAACAAAAACTTAACTTAGATGTCATGTGCCCCATCTTAGAAGGTACTGTAATACATCATATGTTTCTTTATGATTCATTCTTCCTGTAAGGTGAATGAAACCCACCTTCCTCCAACTTGATAATCACCAGTCTTCTGCAGTTTAGTCCAGCTTTTAATAGCTGAACATGTCTTATGACACTACAAATTCTGCCACAATGTTCTAAAGAAACAACTATGTGAAGGTCAACCCAAAGTGAGATAAAAAGTAGATTTGTTAATATACACTTACAAATATAACACTGTGTATTACCACAAGAAAAGACAGTATGAGGAAGAAAAGAGGGATTAAGAATAAAACATGAGATGACAAGTAGAATCTTAAATAGGTATGTCATTATAATACATTTAAATAAACTAAATGTGTAGAGAAGAGTTGTGCAATTATTTAGATAACAACAATACTTCCTATAAACTGGTTCTGTTTAACATGAAAAAAATTAAATATGTAAGAACAAAAATACATTCTATTAGTACATTAAAAATAAAGACAAGCATTTCGTAGTGATCAACTGACAGAAATGACCTAAGATTCATGACAACTATAAATACCATAAACTAAATGAAACACAATCAACTTTATGGAAGTGTAAAATGTGGCAATTCAATAATATGAAAATATCTCTCACATTCTAAGAGTCTGAAACTTTTTCTAGACCTCAAAGTAAGATTCTTAATATACGTTCTTTTCACTTAAGAATTCAGAGGGCTATCTTACTGTATACTCAACATGACTGTTTAGCCTGCCTTTAAGAGAACAATGTAACAACCCTTTCTGCCTTGGATTTCCCATGTACAGAACTTTTATAGCCTAAGCCAATTGACAGCTATAATTTTGTTAGTAATCTATTGTGCTTTTCTCTCAAGAGTAGTGCATATATGCTTGTCTATGTGTTATGATAATCATTTGCTGGAAACATAAAATAGGGGTTAAATGCAGTTTCATAAAATCAATATCCACCATAAACGTTGAACACAATATACAGAGAGTGGTTGGTAAACAATGATGTTTGCAATCCTGTTTATTATCTGGGTTATAGTCACAACTTAGTTCCTAATAAATTCTATGTTAAAGATTTCTATAGATTATCCATCATTCCTGTCCTATCTGATGCTTTTTGGGGCTGATAATAAAAAAGAGAGCAAAGCCCTTTGTTATGGACAGGAACTCAGACACATATGGACAAAGATATAGGAACAGAGTCACAAGACAGACTTCAGACAGGCAGAGATTCAGATGCGTATAACAAATAGAGGATGATGGAAGACGTGGGTAGAGCAGATAATTCAAATGTTGGATGACTCTAGGTCTGTTGACATCAAGAATAAATGCTTTGCTAATGTATGCCCAAATATGACTCCAGCACAATATTGATAACTGTGAATTTATTACAAATGCAATCCAACTGATTGTAGTTTCATGATCTATGTGAATAATCACTAATGGTTTAAAATTATATAAAAAATAACAAAAGTAGATAAATAGTAACTTTATACTCAGAGAGGAAATTCATAGATTACATTCTTAATAATTGATAACACTATCAAAATACGGAGAACTAAACAGAAGCACTGAACAAAACAATAATCACAGATGAGCTGTTTCATACAAATATAAACAAAATTGACTCTTATTTTCAACTGTGTGTTTAACTAGGACTTCAACTTCATTCTTTTTTACACAGGGAGTGGAGGCCAAGCCTGAAAGTCTATCATCACCTCCAAAAACATACAAAGAAATATACTTACCTTAGCATTAGATACTTTCTAAAAAAAAAAAAAGGCTGTTATTTATTCTTGATGATTTCGTGCTTGTATTCAGTATATATTGATCAGTTCCATATTGTGCTTCAACTCCTTCTACCCAACTCACCACATCTACCTTCCAACTATATGTCTTCTACTTTGAACCCACTCTGTTCAATTAGTACTTCTAGTTTTGGGAAGGTGTGAGTGTGTTCACTGGAGCATGGGAAACCAACCATGTCTTAGGGGAAAATTACTCTTTCTGCCCTTACAGCCACTGCTGCAAATAGCTGCTCAGCTACAGATAAGGATTCATGGGTCCCCAGTCTATCCATGCTGGGAATTTAGCTGGTTTGATCACGCAAGTTTTGTAGCAGCAACCACAGCCACTATGAGTTCTTGTATGCAAAATCTTGCAGTCTTCTTCAACCTCTGGATTTTGCCATCATTTGGCCTCTCTTCAGAGATGATTACTGAGCCTTGGGGCTGTGATATTACCATTTTATTTAGAACTAAGCACTCACAACCTCTTTCTACACATTTATCAGTTTTGGATCTCTGTATAAATCATTTTTACACTCAAAAATAAGCTTCTCAAGGGAGCGTTGAGAGATACACAAATTTATGAATATAAAGATAAGTCTTTAGGGAGCAGTTTAATATTATGTCCATTTAGCAGAATACATTTGTGAAGTTCTCCGCTAGGGCTTAAGAGCCCCCTCTAGCTCTCGGTTCTTGACCCATGTAACAGAACCAGGCAAGAGTTTAATCTTCTGGAGTGTGCCTCAAGGCCATTCAGAAAGTACTTAGTCACTCCCATAGTATTTGTACCACAATTGCAACAGGGAACATATCTTCCTGGATTAAATGTTTGTATTTTATGGGGTATGACTATTGATTGCTTTACTCTCTTTACAAACTACATAGCACATGTTAGCATCATGAATGGTAGATAGTAGTGATTAGGTTTCCACAACATGATTAGCTTGACTTCTCCATGTCCTCTGACTCATGTATATTAAACAATTCTTAACAAAAGTTAAGCAATTTAAAAATTTGTGCTGAAACACAGAAGGCCCTGTATAAACAAGACATTAACAAACAATAAAAACACGATTGAAGCATTGAAGATACCAACAATTCTGACATCATGTTATACTACAGAACCATTGTAATAAGAACAGCATGGTACTGGCATAAAAATAGAAATAGTGATCAAGGGAACAGAACTGAGGACCCAAATATAAGCCTGCACTCCTATAACAAACATTTTTAATGAAGAGGCCAAAATACTAGTTGGAGGAAGATAGCATCTTCTGCAAACTGTATAACTATGTGAAGAAGAATTCTCTCACACTTTATCCTAAAAAATACAAATGGATTAAGGACCTCAGCAAAAGATCTAACATTTTGAATCTGTTAGAGAACAAAGTGAGAAATATGTTTGAACTTATAATCACAAGAAAGAAATTTCTGCATAGTCCAATTTCCTTTTAACCGAAACATGATGTCTTAACTGCTTTCTTTGCAACATCTGAAGACCAAATGAATTTTCTCAATTTAATGAAAAGCTGAAAGAAGAATTTGTAAATTTTCATACATTAATCATCAGATTTATATAAAACCTTTGCCATTTGAAGAATATATTTCAAATATAAGGCACTTAATATAATTGATGTACAAGCTACAGGATTTAAATTTTAGAAAATTCTTGAGTAAAATATACAAGCCAACATATTAAATATATATAAACTTTCAATATTAATAATTAGTATTGTACTCATTTCAAAAGGAGTACCAGTTAATTTCATAAGTAGAAGCATAACTTTTTAAACTTTAAGTCTATTTTTATATTATGAAATATTTAATTATTTTCATTGAGTTGAAAAGCCAGACAAGATAACACAAATTAAGGCATTATTGAACAAAATGAGAAGTTTTGTTCTACTAAAATCTATCAACTCTACCATTCTGTACATATCTGCAGCAACTTTTTGTCTGATTTCAATTCATTTGATTTCTGTTACCTCACACAATATCAGAAGTCAAGTGCAATGTGTGCAGTTTAGTACCATCAGTTACTAGCCCTCATATTTTCTGCTTCACTGATGCAGTGAATTAATTGAAATTGAGTGTATCTCAACATAAATTTTGAAATGCCTTTGCTGTGTCCCTCTATTAAAATTTGCATGAATTAAAAATTCATTAAGTTCCAAGAAAGTTACTGTAAAGTTTTTAAGCCTCTCAATTGTATTATGCAGTTTATGTCCATTCACCCTGATTTATACAGATTATTGGTATCTGAGAATTAATGAATCATCACAATTTATATAAAATCACAACTTCCTTGGGTCCATTATTGCTTTATGATTAAAACATTATATTCTGAGTGATGAGCTATAACACTGGCAATGTGGGTTTGGATATATATATATATATATATATATATATATATATATATATATATATATCTTATTAAGCCAAGAGGATGTCAATTCAAGTCACTTTATTGCTCTACTGAGAGACTGAAAGACATCGAAAGGCCAAATATGAGGAATCGAATGAAAAGAGATTATCTGTATCCCTCTATTTACACTCTACTTTTAGCTCAATAATTAAAAGTTTTTCACCTAAGGATTGTCATTTAATTCTTTCTGTTCATTTAGTTTGCACACAAACAGAGAAATATCTATTTTCTAGTTTTCTGGCTATTAATCCAGATCTATCAATGTCTACTAATTCATAATTATAATCCTCAAAATTTTACATTAGTTTGCTCCATTTGTTTATAATTTTGAACTCTGAGTTGGTGATATTGTGTTTCTCAGATACAACAGTTCCTAGATTAATACTTACAGTTAAGTCATAAATATTTCCTTGTAGGTAATATAGTCAGGCAACAAAATTATTAACCAAGTTCATTAAAATTTACTGTTATTTCATCACTGATTTTGCTGAGATTTTAAGATCTATTAATGTAAAATGTATAATTTGGTATTATAAATATTCATTTTAATTACTTTTACTACGTGGGTTAGTGTTCTATAAACTTATTAATGATTCTGTCATTTTTTATTACCTTTGTATCATTTTATGAGTTATCTTAAAATGTGTTGAGCTAGAGACATAGAAAAATTTAAAAAAAACTTGGGTGCATTTTATGGTATTCCACAAGTGACAGTAACTGAAAACATCACAATCTGAACCTAATCTTCATCAATAATATGATCTTTTATTGATCCATTTCAACTAATTCAACTAACAATATATTCAGGCTATTTTCCTAAGTAGATCCATGGTGTCACCACTGACCCTTTGTTTCTTTCACATATCCATGATTGTTCAAGTAATAGTCCTGTGAACTTAAGGTTTTAATTTTTCTTTTTATCATAATATTTCTCCCATGTTCATTCTCATCTTCAAGGTCAAAAGTCATTATCTCTCTATCAATGATTTGGAAATAACTCTTGACTTGTGGCTTGGTACTCCTATAACATATAATTTCTATTTTCAGAATAAATTTTGAAAAATTCTAGTCTTCATTATAAATATACTTTGCTGGGAATGACCTAGAAGATTGCTGAATCATGCCTGATATGGGGTTATAGAAACTTCCATAAAGATGATTTATGGAAATCCTGAGTTTTGAGACAATATGTAATAAGTCAGTTTTTCTACTTGGAATCACTTGAAGGTCAAGACTCAAAACTGCGAAGGTAAAGTCTAAGGTGTTTGTAAAATTCCAGAATACAAGAGCTTATAAGAAGATGAATATCAGCTCAATAAAGGCACAACAAATAAATGGGGACAGCCCAACTGAGAGGTTATCCTTTTATCAACAACCAGAGGATACAGGATGTATCCAAGAGATTAGATGTAGAATTATAGGATCTGACCTTTAACCCACTAAGTCAGACATGTTCTGGTCTCATACTTCCTTGTTTTACTTCAAAACAAATGCAGTTGTTAAGGGTTGCTCCACATGTCTTAAAGTTTTTGTTGTTTATTCCAAAATAATTGTTGAGGTTATTATGAATGAGACTGTTTATCTGATTTTTTTTCTCACTATGCTTATAGGTATAGATGAAGGCTACTAATTTAAAATAAATTATAACAAATGTTGACAAGGATATGTTAAAGGGGGAACATTTATTCACCATGAGGGAGGAGTAAAACTAGAATAGCCAATAAAGAAATCAGGGTAGAGGCTTCCCATAAATCTAAAAATAGAACTATAATATGACCTGATTATGCTACATCTGGGCATGTATCTTAAGAGTTCTGCATCCTACGCTAGAAATACTTTCTCATATAAGTTTGTTGCTGCCTTATTCACAATAGCTAGGGCGTATAACAATCATTAATGTCTTTCCTTTGATGGACAGAAAATGAATATGTAGTCAATATAAATCATGAATTTTTTAAGCTGTAAAGAAAAATTAATTTGGTATGTACATGGATGGAAATAAAAATGTTTTACAAAGTAAGGTAAAACAGGGCCAGAAAGACAAATAATAAAAAGTCTCTCACAGAATTGGTTTATTTAACATGTTGTGCTTATAGAGGTCAGGAAATTAGACATGTGCCATTGGGTGGGGAGGTAGGGAAAGAAAACCTAATGGTAGAGAGAGAGAGTAAAACATATAAGTCATCTGAAACTAAGGTTATATGAAAAAGCCATATGAATTCCTATGATTTGCAAATTAATTAAAATACATACTAAAAATGAATTCAAAAGGCAAAATCACCAGGTATGGCATATCTCCTTTTGATTTGTTGGTCATGGAGGCCTAACCTTTGAAAACCCCAGAACAGTACAGTGTGTTGCAATTTTCCTTGGTTCCTGTGCAGACATAAATTATAAACCAATATTGATGAAGATATCACATTCCCTGGTTGCAGGACATAGAGAAATCAAGCTGCAATTGACCTAGGAGCTTCTTTCTTGCTGGTTAACATTTGGAGTGTCAGAGGCTCTATCAGGGTGCTGGGTCAGAAAAGTCTTCAACAGTCATAGTCAGCCACAAACCAGTAGCTGTATCAACCCGGCAAAGAAGATGTGTCCACTAACGCAATGTGACATGACTGATATGGGAGTCACCACCTGAATTCTGAAATGATATGAAGTTCACTGCCCAGAACAAGTTCACATTTGGTTTTGAAACATAATCAAATACCTCTAGCTGGAAAGGTCATAGACCTAAGGGGAAATCTACTACTGTGTTTTGTTTATTTGGTTGGTTGTTGTTTATTTGCTGTGCTCAATTGTGCGATATTTAACTGCATTCAAAGCATGTATTTCTGTACCTAGACTAATGTTACTCTCAGCCTTGGCCGATGAAGCTTCCTTTAGAAGTGGGCCTTTGGGCAATAGTTAATGCCATGGCAAATATCTGTCAGGAATACTGAAAATAAGTGATTGTTTAGTGCTAATGCATAACCAAGACATGTTTGTCACCCTCTTCAAAAGTCAGGAAACACTGAAGAGGTAGTAGGAAAAATCCAAGGGGCAAAGGACAAGAAGGAGAAGAAGTTTGTTAAATGCTATGTTTTGACTGGGCAGTGGTGGCACATGCCTTTAATCCAGCACTTGGCATGGAGCTGCAGGTGATCTCTGTGGTTTTTGAGGCCAGTCTGGTTTACAGAGTAAGTGTAACACCCAATTCTGTGTTACCCTCTTGGTACAGTTTGCATGCCACTGTACCGTATGTGAGCCAGGCAAGGGTCTGGAGATTGAAAGAACACACAAGAGACCTAGGTCATTCAAAAGGATTTCAGCTGAATGCCTTTTATTCAACCTTGGGAAGATGCTCACAGCAGCAGCACAGGGAATTCCCCCCAGGCAGGTAGGAAATTGCCACACCCAAGAGGGAGTAAACAATGCCCTACAGCTAATCACAGGGCTGGGCAGAGGGAGCACAGGAACAAACAGGAATGTTTCAGCTGGCTGACCAGAAACTGTCCTCAACAGGAACCCCAGGAGCAAGGGTAGACCCTGGCCCTACAAGTAAGTCCTAGGACTGTCAATGCTACAGAGAGAAACCCTATCTTGAAGATACCAAAAAACAAACAAAAAACCACTGCATTATGAACATGACAAAGATGGATGTTACACCCAAGAACCCACAGAAGCAGTGGCTACAGGCAACTGCAGGAGTGGACACATCAAGTAGGAAGTAACTCAGTAAAGCTTCATTCCTGTTCAAGATGCTATTAAGAGCTCTTACTGGCTGGGGGAAGGGAGATCAGACAAATAACAGAAAACAAACAAAACACCCCCAAAAACAATAAAAAACACAAAAAATTGAAATACAAAATCACACACATGCACACACAATGAAATTTTAATATTCTCTAGAAACCAACAAAAAGTATCAGTATGCAAGGAAGATCTTCTGATGAATGCTAATATCATTGAGTGAATAAAAAAATAAATGAGATATGTCTTTGTGGTCACAAATACTGTGTTCAACATATTTACTAATTATTTTGGTAGTTTTTCATTATTTTCCGAAATTGTTGGCAAGAAATCCTACTCTTTTGGAAGGCCGAGCATTTAAATGGGGTTTGTGAACAGAGTCCTACAACTTTCTTAATGGCAACATAGACCCTCTGTGTGCCTGAAAATGGGGCTGTGAACATTGCTTGTGCTAAACAGACCTCTGCCCCACCATGTTGGACTGGGCCGAGCAAGCAGGCAGGTCCTTGTTTGCTCTAGCAATGCCACCGCTTAGGTTTTAAAGAAGCGCTTCGTATTTTAAGAAGCAGTCCTGGTCAGAAAAGGATTACAGATACATGATAAAGAAAAATTCAGATGGAAAAGACCTCTAAATGGGTCTTAGTTTTGGATAAATGTATGTAGGTGTGGAAGAGAGAAGAAAAAGAATATAGACAGTTATAAAAAGAAGTAAATGATCTAAAAAAGGTAAAGTATTTAAAGAGACAGAGTACAGAGAGTCATTGATTAAAAGGAATAAAAAAATAAGTCACATAAAGATGAAATATACACAGAGAGCCTGCATTATGTATACTACTGTACTACTGTGTTTTCTTTTAATTTTTTGACTGCACAGAGACATTTGATTGTGGTGACTGCTAAGTTAAGCCAATATATATATTTTAAAGGTATCTTGAATTCAAAATATGGGTCAAAGGATATGTTGTTTTGGAAAAAAAGGTTCTTTTTTTGTTTCCACAGAAGATGAGAACCTATGGAATCCTTCCAGACTAATGCAGTTTGATGGATCAAGAGCCCCTGAAGTCATCTTGAACACTCCTCAAAAAATTACTTTGCTCAATAAACATCAGGAAACAGTTGGGAAAGAACTATGCCCATATTCCAAAATATGGTTTATAAATATTTGTCTATATTTAAAGAAGGATATGCTGTAGAGATTTGCATTGGTATGGATCTTGCTTTATTGATACAAATTTAAGGTCAATTTTGTTATACTGTGTATATATATTTCTGCTTTTGGCTAAGGTATTGTGATTGTGCAGCTCATTTAAAAATGTAATGTATAATTAAGAAATATAGGTAAATAGAAAGTCATCTATGACAATCAAGCTTGTTGTCATATCAGGTTTTCTAGATATATAGAGATATATTTCAGTTAGGTATACTTCAAATCTTTCAGAGACCTTCATAATATGGCATTTAAAATGTTTTAAGAGCTTAAGACTTTTCATGACAAGGAGATACATCTGCTCCTGGCAACACCAATAACTTCAAGAGAAAGATGGGCATTGAAGAGGCTCCTCATGGAGTTGGTTAGCCATTTGGACAAGAAATTGCTCTTTCCTGTATTGCTTGATGTTATGATGTATGAACTGGACATGCAGGACCCACAGAGAAACGACTGCTGGATTTGTCTAAAGGTGAGATGGTCCTTCAAGTTTCCTTCTTCATGAAAGAGTCTGACAATCATTCTGCAGGACTAAGAAAATGTGACTGACAAGCTGTGAATATAAGTAGAACTGTCTTTAATATTTCTGTCTTCATGGAAAGTATGCCAGATACTATGGGCCTGTGGGCTGAAGACTGATACCCCAATTATACAGAAGAACTTTGGGTGACTGTCCAGGAAGTGAGATGTCTCTGTCAATTCAAGAGTCTTGAAAGTTGCTTACAATGCACTTCCTGTTTACTTAGGTAATATTTTATCCTTCTGGAGTCTTTGATGGAGTTGAAGAATAGACGGTTATAGTTATATTTTTCCTTTGTTATGATAAAAGATAAAGTAGATATAAATATTGTAACTGTAATTCTTGCTTGATACCTGTTTTGTTATATGTAATTTTACTATGTTAAAGTTAAAACCTTCCTTGTTTTTTAAACAGAAAAAGGGATGTGATGTGGGATTCCCCTCTGTATGTTGTGACTACCATTGATCACTAAAGAAACTGCTTTGAGCCTAAGGCAAGGCAGAACAGAACTAGGCAGGGAAAGCTAGGCAATATGCTTGGAGAAAGAGGGCAGAGTCATGAAGAACTTATGGAGCCATTGCCAGAGACAGATATGATGAAATCTTGAAAGTAAGCCACAAGCCTCATGGTAAAATAAAAAATATTGGAGAAGGATTAATTTTATATGTACGAGCTAGCTCGAAATATACTTAAGTAATTGGCCAAGCAGTTATTTAATTAATACAGTTTCTGTGTGATCATTTTGGGGCTGAGCAGCTGGGAACCAACAAGCAGGCTCCTACTACAATGAAAAATACAACTTTTAAGCTGAAGCTGTTTCTGAGTCTTTTATTTCCTGTCTACCATATGTTGTATTATTCCTACTTCTCTAGAATACAACAGCATTTGATAATGTGTTCATTTATGTCCCATTATAGGAGTTCTGACTTTTAAAAATCGACTGAAAATGTTCAAATGAAATTAATCCCTGATCATTTATTTATGCTGGCAATAATGCTCACATATGAGACCTTTGACATATAATTCTTCTAACTAAATTCATGCAATGTTGACTACTATTCAAAGGTACATAATTTCCACTCTTAGAATTGACTGAGCTATGTGCTGAACTTCACTGTATTTCAAATGATTCAGTTTTATAATTTTTAATGGAAATAAGTACATGTAGAAGTAGCCAACAATTTCTGCTGAGATAATATATACATTTCACTGATTTCAGTCAGACTTGTGACTTCATAATTTGGTGGTTATTGTTTTTAGAAAAATAGACATAATAAATCAGAGTTGAAAAAGTAAAATTTATTCTACCTCAAATAAGTTGAAAGATCAGGAAGTATATAAGAACCATTGCCAGCTAAAGACAGGAGTCTAGACATCCTAAGCAAAATTCAATTCTCTATAAGAATTATTTAAATTTCTCTTGAAAATTGAAACTAATTATCCTCAATGGCTGACTGGGGCCTGGAGAAGGATTAGAAAAATTGATATTTTCAAATAACTTTATTATTTCCAGTAATCACTCTTATTCCCCATCCTCATAATAAATAGCTAAGTCTATTACCTGACAATGCCAAGATGCTATCTATGCCCTCAACCTAGACAGGGTTACTCAGGAGTTGTCCTGGCCAGAAGACTTATTCCAGGTAGCTGTGTATATCATAAATTTCTACACTGATCCCTCTTTATCATATATCACATTATCTATGAACCAGGTAAAAGCCCGTGTCTGGACCAGAGACATTGTTGAGTTAAGGATAAAAGGGTGACATTCAGAACCAGAAGGATAAAGAGAAATATGTGGAAAAGAAAGTAGCAGACAGAAAGTCATTCAGACGACACAGATTAGCAACTTTGAAAGAAGCAGAGGTCAAGAAAGGGCTTCTTCCCACAGTCAGAAGGAAGCTCAGGCCAGGACCAATTTGGTCAGACTCAGATAAGGTTTTGGACAAGAAAAACTGATACAGCACATAGGAGATTAGAGGAACTCTTGTTCAAGTAAAATCTGACTTTAGACATGTATAGAATTTTTATTATAGCTTGGTGAAGTAAGATTTGCTGAGTGTCAAGGTAAAGAAAATCCAGAAGCTGAATTTAAGTCATTATTTTTCCATAAAATATTCTGAAATGTCAAATTAACTATTTATGCTCATCTGTGTCTGCTTGTGCTTTTAGCTTTCCTCTCTCACATGAAAGCACCAATAACATACCATCAGCTCTAACTAAATCCACAGCTGATTTCAAAACTCTTCACACCTTTCCATGGTAAGAAGACAATTCATCACATAAATATCTGTGTCATCTAAGCTCTTTCCTTTACATTATAATTTAGTCTCACCCATAATTATCATAAGACACTGTAGTAATTTCTTAAATGCTTTTAAAAGGAAAATTTCAATATTTATATACCTTCTGTAAGGTACTCTGCTTATGGAATAAGTTTTAACTTTAGAACAAAGGCAAGGTGCTCCTGAACCAGGACATGCCATGTGCTTCTCTGCTCATTTAGTATTTACTGACCTCTAATAGGTCACATAATCTCTTTGATTCTCTGCACATTTTTATGCAGCTATAACTTAATAGTAAATTTCTTCCCCCAAATTTCATTTTTAAACACCCTATATTTTCAGACCACCTTAAATGGTATCATTTCTAACTATACATAAAATATTTCCTTAGTAAATACTATTTTCACTATTCATGCTACTGCATATCATGTTTGCATCCTTACATTACTGCAATTCCATTAATTTAATTTGATTTATTAATTTGATTTCCAGCTATTAAGGTGTGGAGCTCCATCTTCTTCACCTTTGCAGAGCTAGACACATAACTGTAGAGAATAATCACTTAAGGATTAGGTTGATAGAAAGCTAGATGTGTGAAGAAAGTTAGCAGAAATCCAGAAAATTGGTATACAAAGAGTAAGATTTTGAAACAAGTGCACAGTTTTTGTAGTATAGAATTCCCTCTAAAATATAGCTCAATTTTGCAGAGAAACCTGCCTATTTTCTTAGCTGCTTTTCCTAGTAATGTGATAAGATACTCTTATGTAAGACACTTAGGGGAGAAACTTCATTGTTCCCTACAGTTGGAGATTAAAACAATCGTGACAAGGACATCAAGGCAACAGGAGCTTAAGCAACCTGTTCCATCACTTTCCCAATCACGAAAAAGATATGATTGTATGCTGCTGGTCAGGCACCTTTCTCTAGGTTATATTATCAATACTCCATCAGGGAATGACAGCATCCAAAAGGGGGTGGGTCTTCTCAGCTCAGTTGATGCCCTCACATTAATCCTCACAGACACTGGTACAAGCTATCCTCAATGTAGATAGTCCCTCACTGCTGTGCCCTGAAAAGTATTCTTCCCTAGATAACTTGAGACTTTTTCAAAGCTGGCAATTACATTAACATTAATATAACAGATGCAAGCATATTGAGCTATAAAACTGATATTAGTATCTGACCCAGAAAACCTATTAACTTGTGTTTATTTATAGTTCCTCTATTTCTTAGGCTTAGCCAGGATTTTCCGTATTTATTTTGAAGTAACATGTAGAAACTGTTATTAATAAATTCACAAGCATAGGGTACTTTAAAATGACATTTAGTACAAGTCTGCTAAATGACTACGTGTGCCAGAAGTTTTTATATACATGCCAATGTTACCATGATGGAAAGATTATACATTTTTCATCCTCTTGGTAGTTTAAGGTTGTTATTTATTTCAGTGAATTGAAATGAGTGATCCATTCTAACTCATCTCATATAGTATCAACCAATCCTACTGGAACCATGTCCACTTAGCAAACCACTTGACTTTCTCCCCATTTTGCTAATGTGTACCACTGTCATCAGACTTGCCTTCTATTTGCCAGGCTGTGTGACAAGACTAAACCTTAATTCAGGAACAATTCTAAATATGGAAAAAAGACAGCCAAGTCCTTTCCTTACTTCTGCATCGTGAATGATGCTTAAAACCTGTCTTTTCAATGTCTGTGATTCCTTCTTTAAAATCAAAGTTTCTGTTGGATTGCACATTGACAAGCAATGGACATAGAATGGTGAGGCTCTGTGAAAAGGACATCTCCTTGGGCACTCAGAATTCAATTTCTATTTTAAATAGCAGTGAGTGATAATAGTGACAATTAATTATGAAAATTAGCATCATTTTGTGTAATTTCCTTTTGGTTAATTCACTAAGTAATCCCTTTACAATTGGATCAAACCTAGATCCATGCATTGTGGAAGCTTAAAGTTGTTAACTGCATTGTTCTATTCGAGAGACTAATTATGCTTTCTTTGTCTACATTCTTTACTATGAAGCAATGTTGAGGCTTATAAACCAAAACAAAGAAACATGTTTGTTATCCACCAGTCTATACAGAGTTCACAGTATCTATGGCCTTTTAAAACTATGATCTGTCACAAAAACTCTGTTTCCACAAATTCTTGCATAAAATACCATGTGCTGAAAACCAATTTAGGCTTATTAAACCAACACACTTCTTAAAACACACACACAAATAGATATGAGGTCCCACAGAGCTGTGAGACTCTTCTTCCTTGATTAGAGGTCAGAGAGTTTGAGTTTATTTTGTTCTCTCTCAAAGTCCTTGACAACAGGTGTGGCTACAAAGTAAGATGCTAACGTAGGGTGTGGTTACTTAGTATTTTGGGTGTTGAGGTGAATCCTCTCCATCTGGATCAAAAGTAGGAAAATTCAAGTCTATTCCTTGGGTCATGTTACTGAAGTCTGATGCCTCCCCCTCCCCTTTTGGAGTGAAGTATTAAGCGTGTTGAAGAATAAACATGGCGAATTTAGTGTTCACTGAGTCTCCCTCCCAATGCTGTTGTGTGTTTCTGTCTATATCTCTGTTCCTTTTGCTTAAATAATTCTAACCCTTATGTTCCTACGCTGGAGTATATAAGTTTTGTCAAAGTTGGCTTTCGGCAAATAAACAAAATAGAAAATGCAACACTAATCATACTTCATTCTGGAAAACAAAAGATAATAAGAAAAGGAATCTCCATCGTTTGATAAGCAGCTTTTTTTTTCAGGTCAGTCATTGATATAGTGCGTTTGTTCCTCTTCTACTGAAATGATAAAACACATGAAATTTGAAGATATAACTTCATACATATTTTTATTAACATTAAATTTTTAGACTTGTATTTCAGAAGTATACAGTAAATATATTTTAAATTGTCAGACTACATAAAGAGATGATTTAATTCTAAGTTGCAGTTCCAAAACGAAGTGATTTTTCAATTTAAAAAGTATATTCCCAGAGACAGTGTTTGCCTTGTTCCCTCCTCAAGGGCACATCTCAAGCTACTAAATGAGTCAATGACTTCCATGTCAAGAATAAATTATTCATTTTACAAAATTTACACTAAACAGTCAGAATGTATTTCTAAAAAATAACCCTATTAACAAGTCCTTTTTAAAATCTCAATATTCTTATATTTGATCAAGAAATAAAATATGGAAACAGTCAATCATGTCAAATCTGTAATAAGCAATTTACATTCAACATGAACTGAATTAACAAAGAATGGAAAAGGCAACTCTGTACTTCTGTAGATGGACAGATCTCTAGGTCACTACATGCTGACAGTAGTAAGCATATTTCTTAGGTTTTGTTGTTGGGAGGCATGCTTTTTAAAGCAAGATAATCAAATTAGCTAAGCTTTAACAACAATAACGATAACAACAAAATCACACAATGTCTAAGGCCAACTTATAAAAGAAAGCATATAATTGAGCTTATGGTTTCAGAGGGTTGGATTCTGTGATGTCAGTGCAAAATGACTGTTGCAAGAACAGCTGAGAGCTGACATCTTGAATAGTACACACGGGCCAGAGAGCACACTGGGAATTACAGGAGTCCTTTGAAGCCACAAAGCCTGCCCCAAGAAACATATTTACTATAACTGGGCCACACCCCTTGACCTTCCACAAGCAGCTACTAACCAAAGACCAAGTGTTCAATTGCGTAGGATTTATGGTGTGCATTTCATTTAAACAATCACAGTGGTAAGTGAGGATTTTCAGTTGTAAGTGCTGATTGTCAACTTGTCAAAATCTGGTATTGAGTAGGAAACAATTCTCCAGGCACACATGTGAAGGGATTCCTTGATTAGTTTAACTGAAGTGAAAAGACCCTTCTTAATGATGGACTGCATTATTCCCTAGACATGGGTCCTGATCTGCCTATAAAAGGGTATAACTACCTAAGAGTGAACATCTTTCCTTCTTGACAGTTGATGTATTATGACCAGTAACCTCAAACTTCTGTTCTCATGCTTTCCTTCCCATGATGGACTGTATTCTCAAACTTTGAGTCAAAATAAGCTTTTTCCTTATGTTGCTTTGGTCAGGGTATTTTCTTGTTGTAGACAAGTACAAAAGACAATGTTATAGTGATTGCTGCATGAAGCACCATTTCCAAATTATTCTACTTGTTTTATTTCCTGTAGTCCTCAATCACTGCTGTCCCAAGTAAGTGGCCAATCTCCAACCTCAATATCTTTCTCCCTCTCCCACTCTCCTCTCATGACTTTAATTAGATGGAGATAAATCTGCCCATTTAATTCAGTTGCTAGGGCAGAGACAGTACCAACACCCACATATTCCATGAACTTGTTTGCATATAAATAAATACACCTTTGCTATATGTCAAAATTTTAGGAATAGAGTTTTCCAATCTGTGTGTTTTACAGTGGAGATATTGATGTTAACTATTTAATAACAGTAAATCAAATAAATACTAAGTGGCCTTCCACATCTACTTATAAAATTTTATCCAACTTATTTTTTAACAGGAAAGTGTCTGAATCTAGTAAACATTTAAATCAGAGGAAATAAAAGTGACTTGAAGTACAATAAGTCTGTGCTATAACATCATGCCTGCAATCACTGTGTGGACTCAGGTACATTTTTAATCTTTTTGGTATCAAATTCCTTCTCTGGTAACTTGAGTTAATATATTCTTACAGAATTGCTCTAGGGCCATGTAGAATAACTTGTGTAAAGCCAGAAGGTAGTAATATACCTTGAAGTTGCTTAACATAATTAGTTATTTTGAGATGAGATCAGGAGTATTAAATTCATCTGATCCTTCAAAAATGTGATAATAGCTGTGAATGTCATAGTTCCTAAAGTTGAATCTCTATTCTTTTGGATAAGAATACACTACTTGTGTGAGTTCCATTTACACTTTGGAATGGTAACACAATGTTCCCTATTAAAAGTTATGTCCTTTAGGTTTATCATCATTTCCTCTGACAGATTCTTTCTTGAATCATTGAGAGGAAAAATATAACAGGGAAAACATTTGGCAACTGGTCTCCTGGAGAACAAAGATTAAATAGCACTAAAGCAGAGAAAAGACTTCAATAAAGACAAGAGTTATCTTTGTTCTTTAAACAAATCTATAAAAAGCTGGCTGTGAGAGAGTGTTGAGATGGTTTGAATACTGGATATCTGCTCTTCAGCAAGTTTCTATTCTACTTGAGACTCTTGTATAGCGCCAAGTAATAAAATTAAATTAGATTTGAAAAATAACCTGCCTTCAGAAAGCTTTCTCTACACAAGTAGAAGAGGATTGCTGCAAGATGAAAGAGTTGGAGAAATAAAAACTCATATAAAATTGATAAATGAAAGTGTTATCTATATCTTTTAGAGGGGAAAATAATAATGAGATCAACCAATCAAAGTGCTAAATTCTGACCAAATACATTTACACATATTTATCTGATCCAAGAGAGTTTATTTGTAGTCAGAGGTGAAGGACAGACAAAGAAAATTTGGTAAGGATGACTGGTTAGATTTCTCTTGAATCTTAGTATCGCCAGCATTATATAAACACTCCAGAATAGCATCCTGCATCAAACCACTCTACCCAGTCACGGAAACGTTAAATGATTTAAAGTATCAACAGAAGATAACTGATTCACTAAGCCTGAGCAGTAACTGTTTCTAACCACATTTCTGATAGTGTTTTTAAAAACCCCAGACTACTAATTTTTTTTAAATATGAAAACTAGCCCAGGAGACAACCCTATAAATAAAAAAAAAGATCTTAACATAGGTACACTTATGAAAAATTAAGATTTTAATTTTCTTTCTTTTTGTTTTTGAAGTAGATAAGAAAAAATTCAAAAAAGGAGGGAGAACTACTTGTAGGTGACAAAAAATTACACATGCATGCATACATACACACACACATTGACATACACCCAAATAGACATACACATTTAAAGTAAATAGTATACTATCATTTAAGAAAATATTCAGTAGTGCATTATAAAGAAAGTGAAATTGTTTTAAAGTCTACCTCAGAGCTTGAAAATTGCATCCACTTTCTTGTACAAGGGTATTCCAGGAAATGACTGCTGTAATTAGCGTATTCATTGGCTCCAAATACCCGGAAAGGTACTGCGGATGCTGATATGATGCACACACAGGGGAACCCGGGGTGATGTCCTTTTATTTGTCCTCTCTGCCATTTGCCACCCTGCGTAAAATCAGAGCAAGAATCATGAGTAAGAAAGGCACATTGGGAATGCTGCATTTATATTTACTAAGTTTTTATTTTTCCAGAGGAAACATCTCTTAGAAATTGAACTGTGGCTTTTTTGAGAAGTCAAGTGATTAAAAGAACCTAATGAGGAAAAGAATCAATGGCTCAGAATTAATTGATTTTGAAAAACCAAATTCAAAGGGAATATTAAATGAATTTCCTCTAGAACCATTAAGCCTGTAGTAATAAAATAAGTGAGTACTGTTTATGAATATTTTGATTAGATAAGTTTCTCATGTTAAGAAATTGGTTTTGAAGAAAATTTCTCCGAAAGATATCAATAAAGTTTTATCTCACTGATAAAAGTAGCATGAAGGAGCAGTCTTTCCATGGAAAGGAGAGCAAACCTCAGTCTGGCATCATCCCTATTATAGTCATACGCAGACTTTGATGCAGTACACATATGCATACATACTAGTTGCAGACAGGGCATGCTGTAGTTCCCTACCCAAGATCTCCTTGTATCTCATCTTTGAAATGTCATGTACATTTTCATATTTTGCTTTTTCTTGTGAATCCACATTATTATTTACAATAATGCTGTGAAAGGATTGAAACAAAGACTGCAGCAGTTCTGAAAACACTTCCATATTAATGCTTCTTGGAAAATATAATCTCGCCACTGTAGTCTAAGTTAAAAGAATATCCACAATTAATGATTTTTGGACATTAGACACCCTACTCTAAACAGCTTTTATTGTTTATAATATACCTAAGATGAGCAGATGTGCTGATGCAATTTGGTGTGTTAATTTGAGCCAAATACAAAACTCCATACAAGTGCCAAAAATAACAGGTGCTGTGTAAAGGACTCAAAGAAATCATTATTGAATTTCATATATTTATCAGCTACAAGCCAGGCATATAATGGGATAAAATGTAGGCATTAATGAAGCAGAGTTGATAAGCCTGCCTTCAGAAGGCAAAAAAGAATCTCTTCAGATAAGAATGCATACTGTGACTCTCTCTGTCTCACACACACACACATGTTACTATGCACAGTTATATAAAATAGTTAAATTCATGGCTGATTCATAAAATCACTAATGCAAAAAAGTCACTGTACTAATAGTTCTTAAAAATAAATCACTAATTCTGGAGTCAAGTTTTGCAGATTCTGAAAGCTTTTAAAAAATTCAGAAGACAACCAGAATACAATTCATGATCTCATTTCTTTGAAATTTTCTTTATGAACATCTATATCTGTGCTATATGCTGAGTGTAGAATATTTAAAAATTAATGTTAACATGAAATTTTCCTTCACTACTGAAACAAAATGTCTTATTCTTCCCAGAATACCATAAACTGAAATGAATGCATTAGTAAGCACAGATTTACCGCAGCATGTCTTTGTCTCAGGGTAATGATAATGATCTTGTTATCAGCGAATGCCAGCTTTCACGAAATCTAGGCATCTGTAAGGTAAGCCTGCATGTCACCACAGACAGAAAACATAAGTTCCAGGGGATGAGGGAGGTTACCAAATAATTTTGAGGAATAAGAAGATGTTACAGAATTGTATTTGGAGACAATTTCACTGTTTGTCAATAAGTGTCATTGTTGTGTGCTGTATATACTGAAGAATTTGGTGAAATGACTTTGGATGCTTTCATTGTGAAGAAGAGATAAGTATTCACAGAGACCGATGTGTTTAACAAGATTACATGGTGTATACATGCATCAAAACAAGTAGTTAAATGTTATATACAATCATGTGGTTTTATGTACCTTTGAATATCTATCATTGCTTTTGCCAAATAAATCAGTGAAATTGTGGTCAGAATCTGTGAAGGGATGTGTGCTTGTGTGCATGTTTTAGATGACACTCTGCCTACCTCCTCTGTTATCTTCATTTTAATGTGTCCTCATTTTCTCATTTCTATCTTATCATTATTGAATATTCACCCTAAAATCTCCCCTATTACTGGCTAAGTCTTTTCCTGTTCTATTTTTATTCATTATTTTTTAAGACTTTCATACATGCGTACAACATTTACATTATATTCACATTATTTCCAACCCTTTCTCCAATTCTTCCTATGGTCTCTTCCACGTTCTCTTCTAACCCATTACCCCTTCTTCTTTAGTCATTATTGATAACACACACACACACACACACACACACACACACACACACACATTGTGTGTGCTGGGCTCATGTAATGTTGCTGCTATGTATATGTGCTGAAAGCTGACTACTTAGGATTGGATAACCTATTTGGATGTTCATCCCTGGAGAAGACTGATTCTCAGCCTTTCAATACCCATTACTGTCTGTAGCTTTTCGTCTCAGGGTGAATCCTTGAGAGATATTCTGCATTTATGCTGACATGTCAATTGGTCTTCTCATTGTACTGATCTATCTTGTTTTCATACCATATTGTCAGAATTTAATGGTGGAGCATCCTTATTACATACAGAATGTATGATCTCACGAAGTGTTCTGGTTCTGCAGTTCTTACAATTTCAATTGGTATATCTAAAATGCAATCTTGCCACTCAGGCTGAAGAGACATCAGTGTTCCCTTTTTACCAGTGAACTGTATGTTAGTTGTCTCTTGCTCCAATGTGTGTACTAACCACTCAAGTAAAAGAGTTTAAATAATTTAACTGTAAGAGTTTCATTTTGTTATTGCTAAGGTCGTAAATGTCTTCTACTTTAAATTTCGCTGTACTTCTCAGTAACTAAGTGACTTGGGACAACACAGACTTCCTAAGACTCAACTCCCACTGGCTTAAAGTGAGAACTAATAATCCTGCTTTATTCCCCAAAGTCTTCATTTAAGATAAAAAAAACCTGTTACATTTTGTCATTTGTCATTTTATTTTATATTTTTAATTAGATGTTTATCTCTGTGCCTCTGTATGGAAATGTGTATATAATTATAGATACCAGATGATGGAAGAAGAGGCCATTGGATCCCCTAGAGCCATTGGTGATAGAACCAGACTCAGGTCTTGTCCCTGAGTAATTGATACATGTTTTTACTAGTGAACTATGACTCCAGTCCTGAATGTTAGCTGTTATAATTATCATATACTTATGCTTATAAATATCTACTTTTTTCTCTTAATTTCCATAGTTACTCTTCCCTCTTTTGTTTACTATGGTGATATTCACTTGTTATCCAAAATATTTAATATTTTTCTGTTTTCATTAAAATTCATACTATATATTTGGATCATATCCTTTTTAAAAAATATTTATTTATTTATTTTACATCCTAGTTTCTTCTCCCTCCTTTCCTCCCAGTTTCTCCCCTCATTCACCCTCTGTTCCAACTCCCTAATCCACTCCTCCTCCATTTCTGTTTTGGAAAATGCAGGTCTCCCGTGAGTATCAACAAAACATGCCATATCAAGTTGCAGTAAGACTAAGCACCTCTCCATGTATCGCAGCTGGGCAAGGCAACCCAGTATGAGGAGTAGAGTCCCACAAGTCTCTAAGAGTTGGAGACAGCCCTGTTCCCACTGTCCATAGTCCCACAAGAGGATCAAGCTACACAACTATACCATACATGGAGAGTGCCTAGTTTAGTCCCCTGAAAGATACCTGATTGCCTTCCCCTACAGCCTTTTTACCTTTCCTCTCTGTGACATATTTATTCTTTACTTTACAACTAGTATCTACTTATGAGTAAGTACATACCATGTATGTCTTTCTCAGTCTGGGCAACGTCACGCAAGATGATTTTTTTCTAGTTCCATTCATTTGCCTCCAAATCTCCTGTTGTTCTTGTTTTTAACAGTTGAATAACACTTCTTTGAATAAATTGCCACATTTTCTTTATCCATTCTTCAGTTGAGGTGTACCTAGATTTTTCCTGGTTCTGGCTATTATGAATAATACTGCTATGAACATTGTTGAGCAAGTGTCTCAGGTAAGATGTAACTTGAATAATTGAAAACAACAGAATAACTATTTTATTGAAAATAAATTAAAACAAAAAATATGAAATATTTTTAGATAACAAGCAGATGTTGAAAATAGAGATTTTTTTTATACAATATATTCTGATTATAGTTTTCCCTCCCGCTCCTTCTCCTGGTTTCTCTCCACCTCCCATCTCATCCATATCCATGCTATTTCAGTCTCTTTTTAGGAAAAAATAAACATCTAAGAAAGGATTACATAATAAAATAAATCAAAAAAGAAACAAATCAGTAAAGAACAAAACAACCAAACAAGAAGAGGAACCAAAGAAAAAGTCCAAAAAACACAGAGAGATGCAGACACCCAAACTCAAAAATACAGAAATCTCATAAAAACCCCATACCAGAAGCTAATATATATATACATATATACACATATATATGTATGTATGTGTATAGAAAAGAGACTGTAAGATTTTTTTAAAAAATTCAAGCCATGGCTTAACATTGTGATACAAAGAACCTCCAAAGATGTCATTGACATTGTTTTGTAGTGGTCTTATTTTGCTAGGCTTGAGATCTACCCTTACGAGTGTTTTGTTTTCTCCATTGAGAGTACCTTGGAGAAAGCTAATTTCTCACTTACAGGTAGCTGTCAATCGGAGATAGATTCTGGGTACTTGCTTAGTGTGATCTGCCTTCCTTTTATTCTAGAAAAGAATTCTGACCATAGCTTCTCCCCCTGATACCCTCCCCCAGACTTTCTCTTTATAAGTTTTGTCCTGAAGACTTCTCCCCCACAGAAACAGCTAAATTTGCCTTCTTATTCAACTGTTTTTATTACCCTGCCTCTTTGCTTATCTGTATTCAATAAGCCTGCCTGCAATTTCAACTAAATACAATGAATTCTCTGACCTTCCCAAAGAAGGAGGGGTCTGCAGAGCAAAATCTACCCTGCCATAACTTCTTTTTGTACATGTGTCTGTCCGTTCATCCTTTTTTTCATTTGCTGACTCTGCATAGTCAGGTTCTGAGACTCAAGCCTTGGAAAGACACACCTCATTCTAACACCAATCCAAAACCAAACAACAAAACCCCCAAACCTCATAGGAATAACTATTTAGGATGAAAAAAGTGAAATTATATAATAATGACAAATTATCCAAAATCAAGACAAATAATCAAAATATCAAATTGTATAAACCAAAGAAGCCAGATAAATAAACCAATCCAGAGGTAATGATGTGTTATATAAAATTTTCAGCCGCTCCCACCTGCGCAGCTCATCTGGTGATAGTTTAGTCACTGTGTAACTGTTCTGTTTATGTTGCAACCACCAGATATTAAGAATTCTCACTTCGCATGGTGGCTCCCACTAACCACTCCAATACTTCAGAAGCTGAGGCAAAATGAATAGAATTACTTAGAAAAACTGAAAGTTAAAGTTTTATTATATAATTTTATACATTTTGAGCATTTATGGATGAGGATATCAGCCACCCTTAATGAAAACAGTGGCTTCTTGATCCCATTTGTGATGTTAGCTAATAGCATTTAGTTAAGCTAGAGTTTGACATTCTTGATTTTTATCAAATATTAGCACTGGATTTTGAACTGGATAGATGTGGCACCAGTTCAGGAAACATCCATGGATGCCTAGATGCTGGTAAACAGAACAAAGGAAGCATAGCTATGAAATTTTCCTAAACTGTAGCTTCTACATTGACATCTTTTTTTATTTAACTCTAAATTAATGTTTTAATTAAAGTGTATCTATTTAAAATATATGTGGCATTTTGATATTTTATGTAATATGTAATGTTCAGATCCATGGAAATTCCATTTGTCGTCTCGAACATTTATCATTTCTTTATGTTAAAATCTTAAGGCCCACTCAACAGGAGGGAAATTATACCTGGCATTAGAAATTTAGCCACCTGCCAGGTTTGTGAATTCATGAGCTTAAAAAAAAATCTACTATCACTACTTTGGTGGACCAGAATAATACCTTATTATTTTGTAAATCTTATCCTCATACCCACAGATAACTGCAGCTGCCACCCTTCATTAGATCCTTCATCAATGTATATTCTTTACAGAAAAGAGACCCTCCCAGGAAAATCACAGCTGGCCACAAGCAGATTAAGAACTTGTAGGAAGTGCAGTCCCAGTGGATCATGTCCATCCCAGATCCTGCATCTGTGGCTCAGGGATCTTTGTTGGAAAGGGATAGCTGGAGATCCAGAGAGGATGTTGTAAAACAGTCTTTCCTAGAAATAGCTCCATCGGCCAGACTGAAATAATGGTGATGATAATAAAAATACTAGCATGAGAGAAGAAAACAGTTCACCCCAAGGCAAAGAATTATAGGCAGCTAATGATATCTAGGGGAGGAAGAGTTAGCCTGTCACAGGAATAAGCCCTGTAATGGATTGACTCATACGAAATTGCCAAGTCTGACACCATATAAACACACACACACACACACCTGACTCAGTCATTTGTATTTATGTATGTGTACATATATATACATTCATATGTATCTAACAAGAAAAATTCTGTCAATTTGAGAAGAGAGGTCCATGGAGGAGCTGGAGGGAGGGTACCTGAGAAGGGCTGAAGGGAGGAGAGGCAAGGAGGAAAGAATTTTAATTAAAAATTTGTTTTAAAATAAAAAAGATGTTTTCTTCTTTTAAGGAAAAACAAAGCACATAAAGTCATTTTAGCTTTTTAAAGCATGCAGTTAATAATGGACCTTCACATATTTTGATGAGAAATCTGTTTTGATTGAAGCTCTTCAGTAATGATGGCTCGCTACAGCAGCAAGAGTTGGTGATTGCTGTGAGTAAATATCATATTTTTGTCTCCTTTTTTTGAGCAATAACTGCTCAGAGAACTGATGCAATTATTTTAATCCACTAAATATAAAATAAATTTCTGACACTGATGTAGACTACATTGCAAGGAGAAAATTTGAAATTACCATTATCCTAGGTTGTAAAAGAAGTATTAGCTCTGTTCTAGAACTGAAGTAAAGGCAGGGTGGACAGTGCAGTTGAGGTTTCCTGTTCCAAAATGACTCTATCTCTTGCCAAGTTGACATAAAACTAGCCTTCATTGTCAATTGCCCATCATTCACAAGCAAAGGCATCAAAAGAAGGGTTGGTGCTTTGAATACTGTAGCAAAATTCAAATCATTATCAGCTTTCATGTAACTGGTAATTCAATCAAAACTACAAGAAGTATGTAGTAAATACATGGAATATTATCTTATATAATAGATTTAGCTCTCAGATATTTAAAGAATTTGACTTATAATGACATTTATTAAACTTGAAGCATGTTTCTTCTATTTCAGGTTTGTTGTATGAACCTCTGTAACAGTAAATACAGTATTGGTGTAGGAAGTCCTTTTATATATGTGTTGCTTTTATTGGATAATTAATAAGGAAGCTTCTTGGGCCTATGATAGGGCACAATATAGTCAGGCTGGAAGAGATATAGCAAGAGGATAGGTGTAGTCAGGGAGACGTCATGTAATCCCCCAAAGGAACAGATGCCTGGGAACCTTACCGTTAAATCACGAGCCTCATGGAAAAATATAAAACAATAGAAATGGGTTAATTTAAGATATAAGAGCTAACTGGCAATATGCTTAGGTTATTGGCTAAGCAGTGTTATAATTAATATAATTTCTGTATAATTATTTTGGATATGGGTGGCTGAGAATGAACAAATGGCTGGCCTCTGATAACACTATATATCAACTCTAGAAATCCTACCTTTTTGTTTTTCACTAACTTTTTTTGTGGCTGCATCTCTTAATTTCACAAATACTGAAATAACATTTTTGATTTACCAATTCATTTGTCTTGAATAGGTCTAACCAAGTAATCTACCGAAGCCTTCCTCAAACTGACAGTGTAGCTGATGCTACTCTGGAATTTGAGAACTATTTCTATATGCCATTGAGTGCCAGTTCCAGCTTTTAACCACTATCTCCATGGCATGACATCTTGAATTATTAGATCACAATTACATGTCAAAATTAATGGAGTTAATTATATAATAGCTTTTCTATAATTGCATGCTTATTCCATTTATTGATTATATTGAACTTTTGCAGCACAATTTAATCTAAACATTTTCATGATAAACTGAGAAAGAATGAATCAAAAGGTCACCTTTATTATGAGCCACATTTATGGACATATATGTGTTATCATCTCTTTACAGGAAATTTCATCATCAAAATTTTAAATATACCTCTAAAACATTAACAAAATGTTCATGATGTAAAGATGTATTAATATGGGATATTTAATTAACCAGAGCTTGTCCCTCCTGAATTAATCTTACCAAGACAGGGTATGGTAGACCTGTCAAATTGAAGAAATGCAAAAAAGGCTTGGAAACTTTTGTGCAGAAAAAAATATAACTTTTGTTTAACCCTACAGACTTAAAGGCACATTAAATGTTTGGAATATTTGATTAACTATAGTGATTTTATTTCAATAAGATGTATCTAACTGGAGAAATTCCTCTAAGGAAATTCTATATATAATATAGCAGGGAATAAAGTATATCAAAATATCTTGACCTAGTGATAGAAGAGTAAATACTTTCCATGTGATAGTTAAGGATGACATTTTACTAGTACTGGAAGTCTGATTAGATCATGTTAGTATTCCATATAAAACATGAATTTAAAATTTAATTTGTGCCTTTCTTATATGAGTAATCATTTTTCCCCTTTAATCAAATCACAAAGGTAAATTATGCAAGCCATTCCACACAACCGGCTTCTTAGTTGTTACTTTGTATACATTAATACTTTAACAGTGTAGGAGGTCCTTCTGCATTTGTGTTGCTTTCATTGGTTAAATAAAGAAACTGCCTTGGCCTTTTGAAAGGGTAGGACTTAGATAGGTGGGAAAAAGAGAACAGAATGCTGGGAAGAAGACAGGGACAGAGAGCCACCGCCATGAAGCTGCCAAGTCAGACACGCTGAATCTTTCCCGGTAAGCCACGACCTCGTGGTACTATACAGATTATTAAAAATGGGTTAAATCAAGATGTGAGAGTTAGCCAAGAAGAAGCTAGATATAATGGGCCAGGCAGTAATTTAATTAATACAATTCTGTGTGGTTATTTTGGGTGTAAGCTAGCTGGGACCAAAAGCAGGCTCTCTTTCCTGTAACACTTTAAACATACACAAAAGAGTTAAGATATCCCCAGTGTCTCAAGGAAGTGTTTACCATCACTTTGGAAAATTATTAGAAAATTTATTTTGACATATACTTATTAGAAAATTTATTTTGAAAATAGAGTTTTTAATATATCAGTATTCCTAATGCTGACTGTGTTTCTCTAGAAAGACAGGCATCTATCTTCTCAATCTGAGAATCTTGACAATAACACAAATCGTAAAGGATAGTAACACATTATTATCTTCTTATACTTTCAAATAGAGGAATTTCATATTTATTTTTAACTTATAGAGCTGAAAATTATTTTGTATTAATCTCTTAATATTGAAAATACAATATTTTTTTTGGTTCCTGAATTCTTACCTTGACTCCAAGGAAGAAATAATACTAAGTTCTTAGAAAATTATGGTCATATTTGTATTTTCTCAAAATTTAATCAAAAATCTCCACACATGTACTTAAGTTCAATTGCTTCCAATACACTTCAGCATTCTGAACCAACTATCAAAATAAATAGACTTAATGAGTTGAATGCCATTATAGAAAACTAAGTAAATTATAATAAAACCTCTCAAAAAAAGATAAAAATACTCAGATTAGCCAGGTAAACTCGACTTTATCTATGATTAATTAGAATAATATATCCTTATTACTAAAATCAGGTAACTATGTTAGACTAAGTATTATGTTCTAAATATTTATGGTTCAATATATATATACATACATATAAAACTATATAATAACATGATTATTTTTGACAAGTTTTTGTATAGAATGCTGACATTTGAAAACATTGTTATATCTCTTTGCCAAATATGAGTAGTCGTTCAACATAAAATGATTTTAAAATGAAAGAGATATTCTACTCAGTCCTTTGTCAGTTCCTCCTAATAAATATTACTGCTCTGAAATTTTATTTTATTTTTGTGTTAGGCAGCTGTTTATTACTGAAATCAAATAACCAGATTCTTAGCTTATAATGAGAAACAAAAGGTATAATTTGTTTCATGATTCTGGCCTCATATTTTTTGGGTTTATTGCAAACTACTGTGATGTGATGTATGGCTGGAACCAAAACACTTCATACAGTATTTAGACAAAGGAATTTAAGAGCACACACATATCTGTCAAAAGTTAACTATACGTGGCAACACCTCCCACTAAGCCAGGATCCCTATTGTGTCCACTTTCTCTTTAAACTTTGCACCAGAAGCTCAGTATTAACACAGGAAGCTTTGGTGTAGCATTCATCATGAAAAACTACAGCTATCTCCTCCATAGATCATAGAGAATATTTGTCTCTAAGACTTACTATCAAAGATTAACATCTGATAGTTCAGTGACAAAATGTCTTCATAATTATTTTATTTCTTATCAAATTAGACTGTCTTACAATGTAACTCAGCATCCAGTGGGAGCTTGAAAGTTGGAGCTGCTTCCCATCCGAGCACTTTGCTGTAATTGTGATGAATGGCCAACTAGAGCAAAAGTTCAGAAATAGAGCTTAAATTTAATTATCCAATGAAAAATCCAAGTGCTGCCACCATATTTCATAACTAGAGTCAGCTCTTTATTTATAGTGTACTTACAAAAAAAGCCTCTTTAGCACATATAAACTAATCTGCTATTTTGAAATGGAAACTCAAAGTCCTTTAGCTAGTAATGTATAAAATAAACATATAAGCCCAGAATGGAAAGATATAATCTCACTTATTTAACTGTGAAACCTTGATGAAAATGCTAAACTTATGTGTCCTCAGTCCAGCTTTTTCATTTGCCATCAGGAAGCTGTTAGTTTTACTTTCATGTTATATGTGGGCACTGTTGAAGGCCTTCTAATTATCAACAAGTTCCACATGTACATATGCTCAGCATTCCAAATCATGTATATTAGTTTCTTCGAACATTGGAATTTTCACACAGTAGGGTGTCACTTTACTGCATTGCTGCAGTTTCCTTCTTATTTCCCATTTGGCTCAGCTCGTCTTCTCTACACTTTGGTTTTAGTCATGCAGTAGTAGACAGTGAAATCTCACTCACCAAGAGGAATCTCTCAAGGGGAGAATTTTCAACGCTTCTTTTAAGCCTCAAAACCTGTGCACATCTATAGGAAATCGCTGTCATATATTTTTATTTTACTCATAGCACATTAAGAATAAGTAGACCTGATTAAATTAAATACCTAGAGATTTCAAAGCATTAATTTATATTATCGCTTTTAGGATGTTTCCCTTGTAACAACATTATCATCATCAGAGTTAAATGACTTTATTTAAATATTTATTACTTAATGATGCAATTTACAATCAAATATATAAAATACCTTTATATAAGACAAGTAAATAGAATATATTATATTGAAATGAATTAATTAGTAATTAATTAATATATATTATATTGAAAGTGAATTGAACTGAAGCCTATTTAAAAAACAACAACAACAAAGTTAAATACTCATTAAATTACTGGAGTCCAAAGCATATTCATGTTTATTAAAATAAAATATAACCTAGTTTTCTAATTAGGCATGCTGAAGGAAACAGTAATCATACTGCATCTTTCAACCGTAAAGCTTCAGATGAGGAAGGTCTATGCTTCTAAAATGTTGGGAAGATCACATAGTTTAAGCCAGCTGGTTCTAAATAATTTAGATGGTTTTAGGAAGTGTAAAAAAATCTACTAGTGAAATCAAAACTGCCCGAGGAATTGAGTTACACAGTTCTTGGAAATTCATACAGGATTTGTGTTTATCATTTTTACTGAGCATATGCGTCCAGATTGTAGTTATATTGGTTAGTCTTTTATTTTTTTCTGTGCCTTCCAAATCTTAGGTAGCCATCTAGCAGAATCTAGTGTAGATTACTACCATCAGGGAGTCTGAAATGTATTTGTTCATCTTCTGTTTCTTGTGGCATTGTGACAAACACAAAAAAGAAGACACAGCTGCTGAGCAAACGAGGTAAAAATACAGCTCACTGCTGTGGCTGGAAGAATCTCAGAGCACACTTTGGTCTGTATACATTTTTTTCCCAAATAACAATCACAGAATCAGAATACCTAGCTAGTATGAGGCAACCATTCTAAAGCAAAGGCATGCTTACTCTGATGACCAGAAAAGTGAATTTGAAGCTGCCACCTCCTACTGTGTCTGTCTTTATAGGTAATAGTTGTTCTATTTTTACCTTGATTACTCTGTGAATTTCAAAATCTCAACAACTAAAATGTTGGTTTAAATGGTATTAGCAAACTGGCAAGTCCAATAGTAAGAATAGGTTTGACGGGGAATTTTCATAGTTATTGGATCCAGGTACATAAATTTTTATATGTGTGTGAAGAGCATAGCTGGTATAAATACACATTCATTTAATGCCAATGAGCCTAGGCCTTGTATTTTTACTCTATCTACTTCACAATAACCATGCTTTACGTTGTTATTAACTTATTTATTCTGTTTCTTATTTAAAGAAATGGAATATTAGTGACTCTGCCTGTGTGAGGGAACTCTTTCTGTCTGTTCAGACTTAGAATTTCTGAGTCTACAGAGACATTAATTCCTTTAAACATAACACACCTTTCAGCCTTATTGTTTACTGGTAGTTCTTTTCAAACATCCAAATCATTACAGTAAATATATGAGCACTTGAAATAGGTAAATTTAAATTTTTTAAAAAGCTGACATTTTATAAAGGGTGGGCATCAGATAAATATAGTGGATGGTTCATTAACCAGCCCTTCTGTGGAAGTTCTGTTGCCATGCCAATGCCTACAAGGACAAAGACATGAAGTGAATGTGTTACGGAGAAGGTCTACAATGTCACCCTGTCCCCAGAGAACTGAGACCATCAAGCTAAATTAAGAGTTCTAAAACTATTACTTGAAAATTAAAAACTTTAAACCAATATTTAATCCTGAAGTGATGAAAAATAAAAATTTTTGTGACTAGATTTTGAAAATCAATATTTAGAGAGTCATTGCCATATCCCCTTCTGCTCAGGAACTCCATATTTCTAGTTATCAAAGAAAGAAAGCATTTATTGGCTGCTGGCTCAGAAGCTAATACTATATTTTATAGGCCATCCCTCCACCTTCCACAAGCATCTCAAGATTTTTGATAGACTAATCAACTGTTCTATGAGGTCAGCAATTTCTGGCTATAAGTATGTGGTGGTAAAATTCCTTTTACTTAATAAAATTCCATTTCATTACCTCACTGACTTTTCCTCCATAATTGCTTCTTTGGATGGTAGTATATGATCTTCTTTCTTTGACCAGGCCTATCTTTATAAAACTCTGTAAAAACAAAAATCTTTTATACCATGATCTAGATATTTTATAGGAAGCAGGAGAACGTGGTACAATAACTAGTTCACACTGCAGCCCAGGAAATCTTTTGCAATTCCACATATGTAATAGCAAGATAAATGTAGTGAGTTTAGTGTTCGGGTACCTTCTCAAGTTTGAAGCATAAAATTAACTAGCAATCAAACTCAACATTTCTCTCATCTGCCTATAGTGTACTGGTTTCTTTGAAGACTACTAGAGGATGTTTGACTGAAAGCTTTTTACTGCATGTTGGGTTGTGGTTGAATGCTTGCCCATGAACTACCAAATCAGTCCCTCAGCTTGCTGAAATGGAGTTGTTCTTTTTAAGTCAATAGCATACCTTAGTAAAGATATTGTGTTTCTTGTCACATACAGTTAATTTTTAAAAAGGAGAAAAAGAGAGATGAACAGGGATGACAGGAAAAAGAAAGTTGGCAATAGGAGAGGAGAGACTTATAAAGAAAGACTAATTTGCTCTTATTAAAACATTTTGCCTGAACTAAGAGAAACATTTGCAAAAGCTGAAGTGTTATATTGGTGGAACTCTCAAAACAAAAAGAGGAGGTCAACCATTAGTGAACAATAAACATCCACCTCTGCTTCATTGTGATACTCGAATGAATGAAACACTGTGTTGGTGTAAAGCACACGCTTGTGTGGTAAGGGTAGGGATAACCTGAAAACAGTCAGTCACACTCATTGTTGTTGATTCCCTTGTTTAGTATTTGTTTGTTTGTTTGTTTTTGGAAAGAGTGCAACCAAGTATATGAGATGCAGCTTAGTGTACAAGATAAAGATGCTCAGACTGTTTTAGAATTTCTACATAATATACAAATTTATAAGAAGTTGACAAATGTTGAGACAGAATCAGATGCTTAGGGTTTCAAAGAATCAGGACTGTATCTGTATAATGTCACTGAATGTGGAGAAGATAAATTTTAGAATTTAGTAACATGGGCAAAAGTAATCTTTGAGATATGATACATAAGAAAACTAATCTCTTCATTGAAATGCTGGGCCCAAACAATTATTGCTTATTGGTCAAAAATACACTGTTACCTGAATTTAAAATCTTAATGGACTGTATCTATCCATACCATACTGCTGTGTGTTTATAGGCCCTTAGCTCATATCTTAATAATCAAAAAGACAATTTCTTTTACTTTTTTTTAAGTATACTATCAGGAATATTACATAAATCACTTTTCCAACATTTAATCAAAATAAAAACCTGAAGATAACAAAACTGAGGCTTACATAGGAAATTCCAAAAGACAATGAATTGACAGGATGTTTCCAAGGCGTCCTGACCCTGCCTTGGCAATGCCTTCTTTGAAAGAGATGGAGAGTTACTCAGTTTACTCTGTCACATAGCACCAACAGAGCTGGCTCCTAGTTGCCTTACCCATGATATGATTTGGCAAGGGTGTCCTATATTTTTTAATTCCATTGCTATTGTAATTTTATATTATTTTTCTTATAATAAAGAGTAGGTTCATGAGGACTGTAATATCAGATCCTGTGGGTTCCATAGCAATTGAGACTTTCAGGCTTCCAGCATGAATGAAGAATCCAGAAAGGAAAAGAAATTAAGCAGGAAGAAAAACCTCATAACAAACTAGCAAACATGGGGAAGAAAAGAAAATGAAAATGGCAAATAAAAGCCTGCAATTCACATGCTTGAGAAAAATAGAACATGTTTATTATATCTGAACTAATGGACTTGAAGGCTGCTTAGAAAAAACAACAAGGAAACAGACTAATCAAAATAAACAACAAAAATTAGTAGAAAGTTGTTGGCATTTTTTTTGTGTATGTATGAAATGAAATGTTCCTCACAGAGCAGTGTTCATAGCATAATGGAACCCTTAGAAGCAGAGACTGGCTAAAGGAAGTAGTCAGTGGTCATGGGATACTGGGAAGCAGTCCATGTTTATGATAGACAGGCCAACTTCATGGCTTGATTCCTTCCTTCCTTGCAGAGGTGATGTAACCATGCACTCCAACTCCCACTCTCATAGCATGAAGTTGTATCTTTACCATGTGTTTCCATCAGTATGGACATGATTGCATGAACCGTGAAGTTCAGTAAATTATTCCTCCTGTTATTTGTTCCTATCTCGTATTCTGACAACTAACAAAAAATAAATTAATTAATAAGAAAGGGTAGAGAATAAAGTACAAGGAAGTCTAAAAGGTGCAGATAAGCATTGTAGATGGAAGGATCACAAATATAAACATTTTTCTTTAAAATATCAAAGTGATGAAACTGGGAAAAGTTAACAAGGGACTGTAGAATTGCATCAGGACAGGATTAATATTGAAGTATTTCTGAAGTAAACTTTTAATATTATATATAAATAACTATTGAAAATTTGCAAATATTTAAAATATGCTAGCTATAATTTGCATACAGTTTATTTCTGATATTTCCATGTGCTGAATTATTGATAGTCAAAGGGTTGATACTTAGAAATGGAGGAATCTACAAGTAAACGGATGGGACAGAACTGTTAGAAACCATTATGAATGCTGGCATCATAAAATGTGTCAGTTAATGCAGGAGGGGGCTGTTATCTAGGAGAGCCCTTTGTTTCCTCACTCACATTCACTTGATTTCTGTCTCACCATATGGCTTCTCTGTCAGCTTTGGGCATTACGATGACATCCACTTTGAGAGACCTCACAGTGCAGCAGATGTTAGTACCATTGACTTGAAGACGTTGAACTTGGATCGAAATAAATATCTTGTCATTGTAAAGTTGTGAGCTTCAAATATTTTGGAACATTCTAAGGTGCAGGATCTATGCTAATAATTACTTATTATTAAAAGAGTCAATCATAGGAATTTTTTTTCATAAATACTGATCACATGATAATTTGATAGATGATACTACAAATGATTGCCCTAAACTATTTTGTGTCATGGGACACACTGGACTACCATATTAAAAACTGATAAAGTACAATTAATTTACAAAATACTAAGCACTTACATTTTAAGAGGAAAAAATGAGAATGATTAATTTTGATCAATGATATGTGACAATGGCAGGATATGATCCCAAATAACTACCTATATTACTAAATCAAAATAAATATAGACACAGAAGAGTGGCAGTCACAGGCAGGCACACTACACAAAGGATATTTGCCATTGTGTCTTTTGATCATGCTATCTCCCATGCCAGCTAAATATTGATTTTTTTTGGTCTGGATTCATTACTATATTATGCAAATATAAAGACCACTGTCCTAATGATTTAGCCTCTGTGCTTCCAGAAATGAAGACATCACACTTACTGTGTTTTTGCATTCAAATTTTGACAAAGCTACCTTTTTCCTTTCCAATATATTATTGACTTTTATACACCATGTGTCTTAGAGTATCTACTCCTGCAATAAAACACTGAGAACAAAAGCAACTTGGAGATAAAATAAAAGGTTTATGTCATCTTGTAGTTCCCAATTACAGTTGATTAGTGATGGAAATCAGGGCAGGGACTCAGATAGGAACCTGGAGTGAAGAGCCATTGACAAGGCTATGGGTGAGATGCTGTGCCCTGCTTTTCTTCCATGACTTGCTAAGCCTACCTTATTATAGCACTCAGAACTTAGCCTATTGATGGCATTGTCCTCAGTGAGTTGGACACTCCAACATCATTCATCAATTGATCAAATGTACCCCACGTTTACTTATAGATGATCTGGTAGGGACATTTTGTTAAGTGATGTTCCCTTTTCAAAAATAACTCTACTTTGTGTTAAATTGATGTAAAGCTTGGAAGTATGCTATGGAAACATTAAATAAACAAATAGGTTTCTTGCCATTAAGAAAATTTTTCAAAGGATATCTATACTTTCTTTGTCTCTCTCTGTCTCTCTGTCTCCCTATCTTTCTCTTTTTCTCTGTGTGTTTGCATGATTTTTAGTAGGACTTAAGCTTTAATTGTAGCATAAAAGACTGGGTTGCACAAGATTTCTATTTATAACACAAATCTGATTTCTGAAGAAAACATTTAGCACTATTAGTGTGTGTAGTACAGAGAGCAAAGACACTTCTCAAAGCAAAGACTACTTACACTCACATACTCAGCAATAATTCCTCATGCTTTTTGTATTTCTGCCAAAGTACTTTTGGTAATATTAATTGAGAGAAGTCATGTGATATTTTAAATAGAGCCATGGGACTTTATCCCATTATAGCTGAGTAACTACTCAAAACATCCATCAGTTTTACCATACCATCAAATATTGTATTATGGCATCAAATCAAGACATTGCATTTATCTAATCCTTGACTTTACATTTACCTCAATCTATTCCAAGAAAAAAAAATGAAATGCTTGCTAGAAAATTACATTTCCAGCAATTTCTGATAGAGGAAGGAGATGAACAGAGGAAGGAGATGAACATTGTTTTCTAAATGGATTTTTAAGGACATAGTATAGGAGGCCTTGGGTTCATTGTTTTGTATTGAGTCCAAGAGCATTGGGTGAAAGGGAATGTCTCCCCAGCAGAAAAGTCTTGGAAGGAGATTACCTGCTCAATGAATGAGAGGCCCCAAGCCAAATTTAAAACCCTGCTCACAAAAAAATTTCTTTTCATTTCTTAAAATAAAAATTATGAATCCTAGAAACATAACTGTGGAGACATTTTAAATTAAAATGCATTTGCTCAGTAGTTGTTCCAAAGAATTGGAAATAGGATCTAAGACCCTCACCCCACAACTCTGAATATAGCCTAGGATTAAAGTGATCCTAACTCCTTTCATTGTGCTTCACTCTGAGTGTCAAAGTCATAAAAGGTCATCAAGATATTAACCCATGCCTTGTCAGATAGAGGCATATTTAGAGATCACATAATTTAATATCTTAATCTGAGCAAAGTGGTAGGACAAAGATTTTTGAGAGTTCATATAGTAGTAATAAGTAAAATTATGTTTTTTTTATAAATGAAAATAAAAATGTGTTTTATTGTAGAAGCATACAAACATTGTATGGTATTTAATGATTTTATTCCCAGCTAAAATAACTATAGGGAATTCAATTGAATGTTTCTTGCAAGCATTCATTGTTTCTGCACTTTCTTGTGGAAATAAGTCGTAGCAATATTTTTAAAGTTTAATTCTTATTATTACTGATTATTTTGTTTTTCTTTTCTTTAGAATATTAAAGGTAATATAAACATAGGATTTTTTTCAATTTTCATGATTTGGGGAGTTATATCTATATTATTACAGACAATATTTCCATAAATTATTATTTCAGCTTAATGAGAATGGCATATACTACTATGTTCCTTATCTTTCATAGTTGATGACTATTCAAAATCCTGTCTTTTTTGTGACACTGTTGAATTAAGGGGCAAGAGACATCTAGTACATATGTCATCAAGTCAATTTACTCCCAGGACACCCAACAGAACCACCCAGTGATTATGAGGTATACTGTATTAAAGAATAGATCAACTGATGTTATGACAGAGAAAGCTTAGTTCAAAGACAATACATGCTAGAAGAGAGATGCTGAGAAACCATTACTACTCTTTAAAAAATATAAATATTTTGATTTCAAGATTACAAAGTTGGTAAGATTTTATTTTTCTGCAAAAGATAAACAAAAATGTTGAGTATAAAACTCAACACATAGCCTAACCTTTCATATCTCTGAAACTGTGGAAGAAACTGCCACAATTGCTCCAATTCAGCATCCTTCATGTCTTCATACCAGTACCTGGTGAATGAAACTGCAAAGTCCTATTGCTGCCTCTGGATGATGGCTCCGATCACCACTGAATTATAGGAGCTTCTGTGTGATGATCCTTTGAAAATACTTCACTGGATCATTCTTAGCTATTTACTAGTTTCCATCATACACAAATAAAAAGATATAAACTAAAAAGAGATATTGGTAGTCATAGAAACTTATAGAAGAATGCAATATTAAAATAAGTATAAACAAGTAATACATATTCACAGTTAGACAGATGAGGAAATGGCAAATAGATCAATATGATTTCAATGTAAGAATAAAATCTGAATAGAGGGATTGAATGTGGGGTATAACACATGATAGGCAAGTGCTTTAATGCATGTGTCCATGCCTTTGTGTTCTTTAAAGATAACATTCTGTAAGTATACATTGGTCAGGCCTCATAAAATTACATTGGAAAAAGCATGCAAATTTTATTCTCATGGCTAAAGTTGGCCATAGATGGTACAATATATATCCTACACAAGGAGGAGTGATAAAAGTCCATAGAAAGCTCATGAGTCAAGGTAGGTAGTTGGCAAAACTGTTCTATCATATTGATCATGAAAGAGGTGAACTGAAATCAACTAGAAATTGAGCTAACTCAAAATTTAAAAAATCTTTTACTAAAAGCTTCATGAGTAAGTGGGGAAAAGGAAAGAAACATTACCAAAACTTTTGTTGTATGGAAAATAAATTTAAATAAAAATCAAATATAACCAATAGAACAGAAAGGAAATAAAGAGGAAACTCAGAGATCCATGTTGGTTGAAAAAATTTAGAAGCAGTCCAATGTCAGTACTGAAAAGGTCTAGGAAATGGCCATAAGAGAGAATTGGGAGGGGAAGCTATGAGCAGAAATAATAAAATCTGTGGAGGCAAGAAATATTGAGAGAATTTTGGACTGTCACTACATAATATCAAAACTATCAAATTTGGTAACGAAAGAAGTGGGAAAAAGAAGTTGGCAAATTTCCTATATGACAACAACAGAGAAATATTGATATTAAATGTTAAAGTAAGAAATATAAATAGATTTAATTCACTTTTATTTAGTACATGTGGAAATTTGGTCATACATATTTATTTCCTCTTTGTCTTCTGTAGCCAAATATATATGTACACAAGAAAGCCAGAAGCAAATAGGTGTCAATTTTAGTCTGAGGAAAGACATTGGTTTTTAGGTGAGATGCATCTTAGAATTATACAGGCAAATTTGACACAAATGATCGATCTGCAGCCTGCCCAAGCTGAGGTTATTAAGTAACAAATAGCATCCTTGCTGAGTGAAGATGTTATTGTTTGAAGTCATTTGTAGCGTTATCAAATTAAATGCCATTTTATTTCATTTCTTAATATTTTTACTAAGTTTTTAGGTCTACTTTATATAAGATTTAAATTCTCCAGAGTTCTTTCAATATTTAAGACAAAGCTGGTAATGAGTGTTGTGCACAACTTTCACAGCCTTCACCCAATTCAATTTTTATTTCTTCAAGTTGTGAGACTTAACATTTCAAATCACATCACATTTTCTCTTGAGAAAAATAATAAAATTAAAAATCGTGGATACTGACTCAACCCTAAAAATATTTAGAGAAGTTCTTCAAGTTACTTGACAAATACTTATAAAAATTAAATTGCAAACAAACTAATGTGCTAATATAAAATCATATCCAATAGCAATATCCTTTTATTGTGCTGTTGTATCACTATAACTTCTTAAGGCATTAAGTTATATAATATTAACTACTCCATTAGTTATTCTATCAGTCAGGATCCATACGGTGGGATTACATAATTGCAAAAGCTAGAACAGGAAACTTAGAGATTTCATCTTTAACTTCAACCATGAATCAGAAAGAGCAAACTAGAAGTGAGTTGAGTACCTAAATTCTCAAAGCCCAACTTCAGTGGCATACATTCGCAATAAGAATGCACCTCCCCATATTCTTCCAAAGAACTCCACTAACTGGAGACTGCACATTCAACTGCCTGGAAAAATGGGGTACATTCATTCAAATCATCACACATTTAGCCATTTAGAATACTACATTATTTGTTTTTGTATTTTGTCTCCTGTGTTACGAGGGAAAAGTATTTCATAAATGTTTTTCAATTAGTGCTAAGTTGCTTGTCAGACAACTTAAAAAGATCATCATTAGGATCAAAATTTGAGAGTTCAAATCTGAAATTAAAATGATCAGAGAAAAATATACTCAAAAATAAATAATTGTTAAGCAGGCATGTGATCTTACTATTGTTTTAGGCATTCTGTTAATTGTTCCAAAGTCTATACTTCATTTATATAGCTTCTAAAATAAGATTTCAATATAGCCACTTCTACTGCAAACAATAGTATAAAAATACATATTTTATACTTATTCCTCTTTGAGGGATAGACATTTTATATTGCCTCAATTCAATACATTGCTTCACAAAAGAAACATATTATAAGGTAAAAATTGTAACTAAGTGAATAAAATATGGCTAAGAGTCACATGGAAAAGATGAATTTGAACAACTTTTGAATAGTGAAAATTACCCTGCATTCTATTTCAAAATGCTTTATATTGGAATTAAAGAATAATAACAATAAAGTATGTCTGTAAAGCCCTATCCATATGAGCAGCTAAAAGCACTTTTCTTTCACATTACTTCATTAATCTTTGTAGTTTCCTACTGAGTGAATCTGGCAAAGACATTAAATCACATATATATATATATATATATGAATATATATATATATATATTCAAGTGGAATAGAAACTTTAACATCCAAATGTATTTTCCATGACATATTTATGTCTATTTGATCAAAAAGTAGAAAGCTTAGATCTGTTCTTCCAAAATAGTTCATCAATTCATTAAATTATTACTTTAGTTAAAAACTATTGAGAATTCAAATTGTATAATTATTAAACTAAAGGTACTAAGAGAAGTCTAAAAACTGAAGAAATATTTTTCTTCTATCCAGTACTAACCAGACCCGAACTGGCTTATGTTCCAACATCAGACACCCAAAAACCAACTTGCAGGACACAGTTTCTTAACTGAAGTTCCATTTTTCCACAGAGGTCAGAAGAAATCATCAAATCTCCTGGAACTGGAGTTCCAGATGAAGAGCACAGTAGGGGTGCTCGTAATCAAACTCCGGTGGTCCAGAAGAGCAGTCTGCTCTCTGACTCCAGCCCAAATTTGGCATGACTTTAAAAGTTCCGGGCATCAAATCTCCAATTATTTGAAATTCTATGGTCTATTTATCAATCTAGTCTTGTCACTATGAGCTTCTGTTAAAAAAAGTTAGATGATTTTGCATTCCAAGTGACAATAAGGATATTAAAAACAATCACTCTTGTGCAAAAGGAAAGTCTAGTAATATAACTTGCAGTCTCACAGATCAATGTTTTGCATCTCATACTTGCTCATGATATTCTGAGATCCAAGGGGAATGGGTAGCCACATTTCTCTGGCTTTGCCCTCCATACTCCATGCAAACTGTCCACTAGGCTCACACAAGCTCCTCTCCACACATGCTGTCCTAGTAGCTATACCATACAACTCCACACTTAAAATGAGACTTCATCATAGTCATTGACCTCTGCTGACCTCTGACCTAAAAGACTGACCTTGTCACATAGTGTCCAGCCTTGGCTGCTTTCAATAAATACTTCATGCCTTCAAAGCAGTACTACATGGAGAAACTTACACATTATTTTTAAATTCTGCTGAAAATTTGTTATGCAACCATGACCCCCATAGTCGCTGGAACAAAAGTTCTATGTGCTGACCCCAAGAAACATTTCCCAGAATTTTTTAAATGTGTGATTCTGACCGCTTATTCAACTCAACCAATTCTTACACCTGCAGGCTGACCATGACATGTTGGCTCAATAAAGTAAAACATTTACTTCCACATATTGTTTTTATTTATAGAAAATATATCTTCTTACTAAAATACATTCTGAATAGAGATTCCCATTACCCAAATCCTACAACATCCTCCCAACTTCCTAAACAACCCAAATACACAATTTTTTCCTCTCTTTCATTAGCAAACAGAAATGTTATAGAAAACTGAAATTAGAAGCCACATGTACCTAACATGTGTTTACACATTTCATCTTATCATAAAAGACTGTATGTTGACTGTGGTTTCTGTCCTGCCCAGTTCCCACAATCATTAAGTCCCAAAGAAAGATTGGCCCATCAGCTCAGGCTTCTTATTTACTCTTATAACTTATATTAGCCCATTATTCTTGTCTGTGTTAGCCATGTGGCTCAATACCTTCCTCAGAAGGCAGTCACATCTTGCTTCTGTGGTGGGCTCACAACTTCAGAAAGAGCTTCCTTCTTCTCAGAAAACTCCTGTTCTCATTGACCCACCTCAACTTCTTGTCTGGTTGCCCCGCCTATACTTCCTGTCTGGCTACTGACCAATCAGCATTTATTTAAAATATAATTGACAGAATACAATTGTTCCACACCACTTCCCCTTCTTTTTTTTTTAATAACAAGAACGCTGAATCTAATAAACTTTGTTTAGCTTTTCTCCTGACCATTAGCCATAACAACTTGTAACCAACATCCTAAACAAAGGAAAATATCCATAGTCCATTTTTTGGGAATGTGGGCATAGTATTCCAGGCTACTTCCAGCTGGTTGGGGGCGCTGATAATCTTATGGGGACCTAAAAAAATTTAGAAATATGATCAAGTCCTAACTGGAGTATCCTGTGGGCTTTATCATTTCAGGCAGCATCTTGAATCTGTTCTGGGTGTACAACTCAGACATCTGGTTCATCTGTTCCTACCAGAGATTTCTCAGGTGGTCTTCCTTGATCAAACATGAGTTTTCTTAATGCAGAATGAATCCATAGCCTCTCATTTTCTTTGGAAACAAAAGCAAAACCTCTTTTCCAAAGTAACATACTTTTTGACTTCAATTTTTAAGTCAAGGTATTTTCAAAATATCTGTCTTAGATTAATTCAGCAGCATTTATAAACAAATATATTTTAGCAGCTGTTGCTCTTTCCTCAAACAATTTAAAGAGAACATAATAACATAACATTTCCATAATAACTGGAAAATACAGTATCCAGATTCTCTGTGTATTTTTCATCTTTATGTGGATTTGTTTTAACTTTTATTTCTTTTATTTTTACTTTTAATTTTTGGCTTTTTGAGACAGGTTCTCTGTGTATCGTTGGCTGTCCTGAAACTCCCTCTATAGACCAGACTGTACTTGAACTCACAAATATCTGCCTGCCTTGCCTCGCAAGTGCTGGGATTAAAGGAGTGTCCTGCCACAACCAACTACTCTCTTTCTTTTTTTTTATTTTAAGGACTTTAACCTTTAGCCTGCATATACTTTAACACACTGTAAAACATTTAGAGGTTTTCTTCATCTTTGACTCTCTCTTTACTGTATATCTCTTTTTTTGACCACATAAGTTTTTAATTTGCTAAGTGATATGGCTAAGGTTAAAGCCATGGCCTTGGCGACTAGATCCAGACCATTTCTTAGCTTTCTGAGATTCCAGCCTCATGGCAGAGGTACTGGCTGTAGCCATGTTTATTGCCATAACTCTATAGAATTTCAAGGTCCCTGACAGCAAGCAAGTTGCAGCAGTCTGCTCACAAACCACACTCTGTAGCCAGACTTCCTGCCTGAAAGAGTCAGAGTTTGCACTGGCAGGACATCCCAGAAAGCCGACATTTTAAAAAGGCACAGCTTTTTTCCTGCTATGGCTGAAAACCAAAAAGCATGCGGTAAGCTTTTCATTAACAGAATTTAAATGTCTTGTGGCAGGACCTCTAAAAAGAGGTGCAAGATTTTGCAGCTAAAGCTGAGTCAGGAAGCCTCTCTTACATGAGGGCATTTGCCTCTAGCAAGCAGAGGCCAACTGAGAGAGTGCTGCTATCAATAAGCCATGCTTAACTCTTTTATTTTATGTCTAGAATTACTTCCCAATCTCTGTTAGGCTTTATGTGGATGCAGTCATCCACACGTTGGGCACCATTTATTGACTGGTTTCTTCCCTGCCTGGTTCCTGTAATTGTTAAGTCCCAAAGAAGTCACACAGAGGTCTACATTAGTTAGAAACTGATTGGCCCATTAGCTCAGGCTTCTTATTAACTCTTAACTTATATTACTCCATTATTCTTGTCTGTGTTAGCCATGTGACTCAGTATGTTTTTCAGCAAAGCAGTCACATCTTGCTTCCTCTGTGGCAGACTTACAACTGCAGAAAGTTTCCTTCTTCCCAGAGTACTCCTGTTCTCATTGACCCTCCTCTACTTCCTTTCTGGTTGTCCCACCTATACTTCCTGTCTGGCTACTGATCAATCAGCATTTGCTTAAAATATAATTGACAGAATACAATTGTCCCACACCAACTGTATTTTTCAGCACCTTGTGGAACTTTCTCGAAAATTGACCACATACTTCGACACAAAATAAGTCTTAACAGAAACAAGAAAATTGAAATAACACCCACATCATATATAAGCACCACAGACTAAAGCAGGAGATCTACAGCAACAAAAACCAACATAAAACTTACAAACTCAGGGAAACTAAACAATTCACTACTTGATCCAGGATAAACAAGTCAAAACAGAAATTAAGAGATAAATTAAAAATTTTCTAGAATTAAATAAAAAATGAAAATACAACAATTAGAAACATATGGGGTATAATAAAGGTGGTTCTAAGAGGAAAGTTCATAGCAATAATTGTCTACACTTTTTTAAAAAATGGAGAGATCTCATACTAGTGACTTAATAGCACAGGCGATATTTCCATTGAAAAAAAATTCACACAAGTGTGTTACCATTAAATAAGCAAACTTGGTGCTATAATCAACATCAACAACAACAGCAACAAAATACAAAGAATCAATGTAACAAATAGTTGGTTCTTTGAGAGAATCAATAAAATAGATAAAAACTTCTCCAAATTAAATAAAGGCAGAGAATTAACATATAAATTAACATAATTAGAAATGAAAGGTGTGATATGACAGACATAGAGCAAGTACAGTGGATCATCAGAACATAATTTAATGCCTCTATTCAACTAATTTGGAAAATCTAAAAGAAATGGATAATCATATCAATATACACCACTTATCAAACTTAAATCAAAATTTGATAAAAGAATTTATGTAGATCTATAATCATTAATGAAATAGAAATAGTAATTAAAAGTCTCCAAACAACAACAAGAAGAGAAAAGCCAAGGTCATCTGGTATTAGAGCAGTATTATATAAGTCTTTCAAAATTAGAAGCAGGAAGAATTTTGCCTAATTCATTCTACAAGTCCTTCTACAAGTTACTTCAGCTACAATACCCAAATAACATAAAGACAAAGAGAGAAAGAAAATCACAGACTAATTTCCCTCAAGATCATAGATGTAAAAATACTCAATAAAATATTTGCAAACTGAGTCCAAAACTAGATCAGTAAAGATCTTAGATCAAGTAGGCTTTATTCCAGATATACAGGATTGGTTCAACTTACATAATTTGATAAGTATAATTCACCATATAAAATAACTGAATGACAAAAAAACACATGATCCTCTCACTAGATACCTTTGACAGAATTCAATACCCCTTCATGATAAAAGTAGCAATAGAAGGACATACCTCAACATAAAAAAAAAAGTTTATAGCAAGTCCATGGGAAAAACACAAAGCAATTCCATTAGGATCTTTAAAAGGGATTGATTTCAACTATCTCCATGCCCATTCAATATAGTACTCAGAGTGTTAACTTGAACAATAACATAACTAAAAGAGATCAAGTGGATATAAACTTGAAAGGAAGAAGTCAACCAACATATCTTTATTTGCAAATGTTATGATAATATATATAAGTGAACTCAAATTTGCATACAGAAACTTCTACATCTAATACCTACCTTCAACAGTGTAACTAGACATCAAATTAATTCTTAAAAGTCAGTAACCCTCCTATATACAAATGAGAAACAGACTGAGAAAGAAATCAGGGAAACACCTTTCAAAATAGCCTCAAACAATATAAAATATAAGATTCCTTGGCCCAACTCTGACAATGCAAGTGAAAGACTTGTATGACACAAATTTTAAGAGATTGAAGAAAGCAATTCAAGAAGATGGGGCAAAAAAATTTCCCTTGCTCATTGATCAGCATGATTAACATAGTATAATAACCATCTACAGATTGATTGCAATACTCATCAAAATTTCAACATAATTCTTCCTAGATATTGAAAGGACAATTTCAGCTCGATATATAAACACATAAATAATGTGCAATAGCTAAAACAATCCTGAATAATAAAATAATTTCAGAAGATATCACTTCCCTCCTCCAATTATATTACAGAGATAGTTATAAAAATATCATGGTATTTGCATAAAAACAGACATGTTGATTAAAGGAACTGAATTGAAGACTCAAACATAAATCTGAACACCTATAGATACCTGACATTTTATAGGAAAGAATGTCAGAAATATATACTGGAGAAAAAAGCATCATGTTCAAAAAACCATGCTGATCAAACAACACAGCTGCATTTAGAATAATACAAATATATCTATACTTCTCACCCTGTACAAAAGTGTACCCCAGATGGATCAAAGACCTCATCACAAAACCTGCAAGACTGAAGATGATAGATGAGAATGTGAAGAATAGCCTTTAATTCATTGGTACTGTAAAATGTTTTCTGAACAGGATACCAAGAGCATGGGCACTACAATCAATAATTAATAAGCATACCCTTATGTAACTGAATAGCTTCTGCATGACAAGAGCCACAATCATATGACAAAATGACAGGACACACAATGAAATAGCTTTTTATAAACTACACATCTGATAGAGGACTAGTTTCAGAAGTGTATAAATAACTCAGAAACAAGACATCAATGAAAAAAGTATCCCAGTTAAAAAATGATGCACCAATCTAACCAGAGAATTCTCAGAAAAGGAAACTCAAATTTCTGTGACATATTTTAAAAATACTAAACACCCTTATTAATCAGAAAACACAATTATTAGTGTGTTGAGATGTCATTTTATGACCATCAGAATATTTAAGATAAATAGTACAAAGGACAGTTCGTGTTACTGAGGATCTAGAATAAGGAGAATGCTCATTCATTGCTTGTGGAAATGCAAACTTATGAAGCGACTACAGAAATCAGTATGGCGGTTTCTCAGGAAGATGCAAATTGGTCCACTTCATAATTCAGCTCTCATAAATGGATATTAGGCATAAAGCAAAGGATAACCAGCCTATATTCCACAATCCCAGAGCAGCCAGAAAGCAAGGAGTAACCTAAAAGAGACATACATGGATTCTCCAGGGAAGGGGAAATAGAAAAGATCTTCTGAGCAATTTAGGAGCATGGGGGCAGAAGGTGGAAGGTAGAAGGAGAATGGGGAGGGGAGAAAGGGATGTGGGAGGAAAACATGAGAGATCAGGATGGTTTTGTTGAGGGAAAGTCAGAGAGGAAGACCAAGGAAAGAGATATCTTGGTAGAAGAAACCATTATGGCGTTAGCAAGAAACCTGGCACTAGGAAAATTCCCAGGAAACCACAGGAGACACCAGCTCAGAATCCAAAGAATAATGCTTATGCTGCCCTTCCCCTGTAATCAGGTTGATGACTAACTTAATTGTCACTGCGAACAGTCACATCCATTTAAAAGACAGATTTATTTTCACCCAGTATTATTTCTATGCATTCAGATATAAATAGAAAAACAATATTTTGCCTGATGTTTACTAATAACCATCATTCTTCTTGAAGATGTCATTCTTCCAGCTTTACTCAAGAGATCTTTCCACTTACTCTTATCTTCCTCTTCTTTCTTTTGGAGAAAAGGTCTCATTATGTAGCCCAGATTGATCTTCCATTCTTCCTTCTCCTGCAGCATACACCCAGTTTCAACCATGGCCACCATGTGCATTTACCCTATCTTGGGACAGCTGGAATCTCCTCTGCTTCTCATTCCTATGAACAGATTAATTTATTCAAAGAGGAAAGTAAAAATGAAATAAAATGACATCCCTTCACCTTCCCTGTCATGTTTATTCAATTACGTTTTCCTATATCCCTTTCTCTTCCAATTGTGAAATATAACTTCAATTCTATAAAAATAATAAATTAAATAAATCAATTTTAAAAGTAAAATCAAAGTTTTTGCTCTTGACATTTGTTGTGGGGAGGCTGCTTGTTTGCTCCAGGCTGCCCAGACTCGTGAAATAACCACACTGGAACTGTATTAACTAAATCATTGCTTGGCCTCTTAGCTCTAGCTTCTTGTTGGCTAGCTCTCAAATCCTAGACTAACCCATTTCCATTAATCTGTGCATCACTACAAGGTTGTGGCCAATTGGCAACATTTCAGCAGGCTCCAGCACAGGAATCTGTCCCAGGCAGCGGCTACATGGCTTCTCTCGGACTCTGCCTTCTTTCTCCCAGCATTCAGTTTAGTTTTCCCCACCTAGCTCTATTCTGCCCTATCAGAGGCCAAAGAAGCTTTTTTATTCATTAACCAATAAAAGAAACATATAAACAGAAGGACTTCCCACATCCAACATTCTCCCCATCAATATTCCTGTATATTTCCTCTTGATAACATAGGTACATGCTCCTTTATGATGTGGCAAAGGACAGCGTATAGTTTTCTTCTAAAACTGATGTAAGCAGTCATATAAATTCTAACAAGAAAAATTCAGTTCACTAAATTACTGATGAATTAAAGAGTTCATATTTAGATTCACATATAGATATAACACTAAAATTGATGAGCAGATATATAAAATATATCTTCTCTTAATTATAGCTGTGCTTTTAAAACCTATATTTTCACCAATATTGAACCTGCAAAGGCTGTTTTTATCTAAAGTCCCATATAATCTCATAATTAACAGAACTTCTAAGGACATATGGAAAAACTATCAAAAACCCTCTGTGGCATAGAAAAATTCTTCATCTTCATATTCATAGTGCCTTATCATTATGAGTATAAACATAAACAAAACAAGCAAACAAATGGAAAAAATGTTAAACCAATTGATTCAGCATAATTAATGGTTTAACCAGGAATCTATCAACACAAAAAACCTAGAAAGTTTCCAACAACTGTCTTCACTGGTGGGAAGACTGTCCATAGCTGCAATGGTTAAGAGTCCCAGGATCTGCCTTAGTTGTCCTGCGGAATGAAGCATGGTTTGATCAATGGTAGCCAGTTGCCTGGAACCCTGCTGCTGCGAATGGGTCAAACTCAGCTGCCTGTGAGAATAAATGTGCTCTGGGTAAAGGTTTGCTTTTTCCACGTGAGGTTACAGTTATCTGTGAAGACATTCAAACAACTTGTCAGGTACACTGAATGATTTCGTCTTGTTACACAGTTGGAGAAATGTAAAGAAAACAAGCCCCGCAGTTGAGGAAATAGAAACAAATACTTGTCCTGGAAACTTTTAATTTCGATAAGGAAAAGACTCTTGTGGCTACAGTTATTTGCTATGGTGATATTTTGTTTGTGCTCTAACAAATAAAGCTTGTCTGAAGATCCAAGGGTGGAGCCACTAACTAACCATGAAGTCCTGGCAGCTATGGTGGCGCACACCTTTAATCCCAGCACTTGGGAGGAGGAAGCAGGAGGGTCACTCTGGGCTACATAAGGTTGAACCAGTCTAAAAGAGAAACAAAGCCAGGCGATGGGGTCACACCTTTAATCCTAGCACTTGAAATCTCATGCCTCTGCTCCCAGTACTTGGAAGGCTCATGCCTTTAATCCCAGCAATAGGGAGATGGAGACAGGAGTATAAGGCGGGTGGAAACAGGATCTCGGGCCCATTCACTCTGAGGATTCCTAGAGACATGATCTTGCCCATATAGTTTGAGGATTCAGTAGATGTAAGAAGTCACTGTAGTAACTGATTCCTTTACTTCTCTGATCATTTACCCTAGCTTCTGACTTTACTTATCTGATCATTTACCCTGACATCTAACTCCCAGTTTTTATTATTAAGACCAATTAGAATCCACACTACAATTTATTCTTTTGTTATTGCTTTCTTCTCCTAACAAGGTTTTATTTATCTCTGGGCCCTCCATTTATTTACAACAAAAAACAATTCTTCTGCCATCTTCTCACTGAGCTGTGAACTCCTTTCTTCTAAGTTTTAAAGTTTCTTTGGAAGCAGAGTGACAAAGGAGGTAGAAAATTACTGGAAAAACTGCATCGCTAGGAGAGGGCAGGCTAACCGTGGATGTAGTTAACTCTTTTTCTTGTGCTTAAGGCTATTATCTCTCACATCCCTGATCACCTTCAATTATAGACTCATACTCCACAGCTGTAAGCACAAATAAGCTACTCTTTGTTTAGATTGTCTTCAGTTATGGCATTTTACAATAGCAATAGAAATTAACTAACACACTGAAGTCATGAGGAATTGAGTTTGGATTCCATGCACCCATGAAAAAGTCGAAGAAGGCTCACATATCTGTGACTACAACATAGAGGGTCAAAGATAAGATGATCCTATGAGCTAGCTTGTTAGGTGATTAGCCGAGCCCAAATAGTGAGTTTCAAGTTCAGTGAGAGACCGTATCTCCAACGAATAAGGCAGAGAGTGATATAACAGATGAGACATCCTCCAGGACCTTTGCACCTACATGTATGGGTACACACACAGACACACAAATACATGGAGGAGGTTAGGGGCAGAGGGAGACAGACATAAATACACAGAGCTTGGGAGAGAGAGATTGTCTTAGAGTAGTTCTGATTAGCAGAGTTTTACTAAAGTATGCTGCTATTTTTATATGTGTTTAAAATGTGATTCTCTTAATTTCTAAAATTCGCAGTATCAAAAGTTTTTTTAAAGAATACTTACAATGAAGTATTAAAGATCCCATATGTTTGACCCAAATGTTTGCTTTATATTGGCTTCAGATGGACTAAAGGCTGTGAAAATAAAAAAAAGTCCCCTTGCTTTTTTAAAGCCTTTGAGTGCATATGGCAATTTCTCAAATAAATTTACATTCATACACTGGTTTATCCTTTCCTGGACAAGAAGGAATGTAGGATAGTTATTGTAAGTATAAACATAATTAAAAATTAAAGCATTATCCTCTTGATAGTAAGCTAGTATTAATATTATTGGTGATGTTGTAAATGTAAGAGAAAAGATTACTCTAATAGAATAGAATGCAAATTATGGCATGTATGCAAACATTTTAGCATCGATTAGGTTTCCTAATGACAATGCATGTCATTATTAAAAATTTACTGTATTTATAAGAATTATACTCAATGCAAAAGAAAATCTCAATGTGCTTTCAAATCCTAAATGTAGTGTTAGAAAAAGTGTTTTTAGACTCTATTCACATTATGATAAATATCATTAGGCTGTCTGTCCTTGAAACTTAGATTCAATTGCCTCGGCAGTTTAAATATGATTCCACAAATCCAACCACAATGAAGAAGAAGCCAATGGAAATGCATCTTTCGGCAGCATTCTTTGACAGTATGTGATAAACAGCATCATTTACAGGACACTGTGACATGCCATTTACATTTAGAAGGAAGACAAGTGCTGATTAAGCGTCCATCTGTCCCAGGCTTTCTCCTCCACAGTGTGGCAAGAAAGTCAATCTTTTGGGGTTTTAGAACCACACACATTTCTAATCATACCACGCCGGAAGCAATGAAACGACCAGAATGAGTGGGGCTGCCTACTTCTGACATGATAGCATTTCTGATCCAGCAGTGTTCCAAAAACATACGTTATTATTATCTCTGGATTGACAGCTCAGCACTCAAGAGCTCCACCATATCCCTAGGTTGGCTTTTAAAATACACAAAGGACTGCCTTAAAATAAAATAAGTGTTATATTTTAATTTTTCCCTCCATGTCTCACCGTCTTATTCCAAAGGAAAAAGAAAAAAAGCGATGACTATTTTAGTAATTGACTAATCTGCATGTTTTGGAAGATTTAAAGGACGCAGGAGATTTACTGAACATTGCTGCTTTATTGATTGGCTCTGCTGAGGGCTGTACCTGCTCTAAAAATGCTTGCTTATATTTTGTGTATATTAAACCTGACAACTCTCCTAGAGGACTACAAAAGATTCATGGTTTCAGGATAAGACACAAAAAGTAAAACTTCACCACCTGATAATAATTCCAAAAAATTCTGTAAGCACAGAGAAGAACCCTCAACTCTTCATTGATTTTTGAAGACAAATCTCCTACATCAAAAGTTTATACTTTGAATAGAATAAACTATTCTACACAAAAAATAAACTGTATTTGAGTACTTTCTCCTCATCATTCTATGCATTTAGATTTTTATCTAAATAAATATTTACCTATTAATTATTTACCTGTTTATTAAAGTAATTTATAATGTGATTTATTGTCCAAAAATGCAATTTTAGTTAGCAAATGTAATTTAGAAAACTGAATACATTATTTCTAAATGGTGTGTTATTTAGACTGGACTTCTTTTAGTCTAAAATAGTCAAATTTTTCAATTTAGAAGCTATTAGTTGGAAGATAATACTCTTTTTTTCTGTATCATGCCCCATTTGCTTTAATTAGCCTTGAAAAAAATACTACAAAGAGAAAGAATATTTGTTTCCAAAATTATACCCTGTTAAAATTCTGAAATAGAAAAAACATGACTGAACAGATCTTAGAGAATAAACATTTTAAAGGGGAGAGAGAGTCAAAACCCTAAATCACCTGTATTGGAATTTTGTTTTATAAGTAAAATCTTGTATGACCTAAGAATTTTGTTGTTGTTAGGTAAAGTATATAGACATTTTACTCAGTGGTTTTGTTGTTGTTGTTGTTGTTTTGTTTTGTTTTTGTTTTTTTGGTTGTTCGAGACAGGGTTTCTCTGTGTTGCTTTGGCGCTGTCCTGGAACTAGCTCTTGTAGATCAGGTTGGCCTTGAACTCACATAGATCCACTTGCTTCTGCCTCCGGAGTAATGGGATTAAAGGAGTGCGCAACCCCCCACTGTCCAACCATTAAACTCAGTATATATATATATATATATATATACTGAGTTTAATGGTTTATTTATATATATGTCCATGGGTTTCTGTGTATATGAATACATAAGGAGATAGAAGGAGAAGGGAAAGTAGAGGTAAGCCATGATTGCTTCGGGAGATTTTGACATTTTAGGTTCTAAGCTGTAGTTACTTTACTTCTGAAGATATATTCATTATATAATTTGTGTTTGAATGTTTGCTTGTGCAATATGTTTGTCTACTGTCTTATGAATTCATCTTTCAAATATGAGCTGTATAATTTCTTAAAAATCTTCTTAAATGCCATCCAATATAGGTTAGATGTTACTTTTGCATGCTTACATTTCTATATTTCCTGTTCTAGGAATACATGTATTTGTAATATTGCAACTTTGTAAGACCCTTGACATACATTAACCTAGTCTTATATTATGGTGAATTGGATTTATTACTAAATAATAGCTCTCAAAACTAAGTATACTATGTCATGACAATTTGCTCACAGAAATGATTAAACTGTCTTTGCCAGTATCCTTGTCAGTTTAAAGGGATAGCACACATTACATACATGGATATAAAACAACAGTATGGATGACTGTGCGGTAGAAAAAAAAGTTAGTGATGCTGTAACACACAGTCCTATAAGAATGCTTGACATGTTGACTGTCCTGAGTCAGGAGGCAAACACTCTAAGCTCTACTGAGGAACCCAAGGTAGAGTTGAAACCTGAAAATGAATGACAGTTAAATAAAATATGACTAGAAAGAAAGTTCAGGAAATTCCATACCCACAGGAAAGTTAAAGTAGATATAAAGACAAACAATGGACAAGAAACGGTGCCTGCAGAAGAATTAAAATACATCACAGATAAAAGTTTTGTTTGAACAAAAAAATGATCAAAAATTTTTTAAGAATGATTCTGGAATGGAAGAATATCAGGAAGCAGAGGTGTTACTGACACGAGAAAGGAAGTCACGACAATATTTCAGTAACAAATAATGGGTCTGTCTTTGAATAAAGAACCTCAGAGGTTTTCAGGTTTATTTGACCAAGTTTCCATTTTTTGTTTGGTTGTAATCACTTAAATTTTTAACTGGGCTGAAGGTCAAGCTTTGGATTGAGCTGATTTAATAGTATCATATCTTTTATATCTCCAAGTTTCCAGATATGCAGCAAGTTTGTGACGACAGCATGCTAAATCTCAGAGAGACACATAGATTACATTTGCTGAAACACTCATGGTGTGTTTAAAGAACCACCCCCTCTCTTCTTCCTCTTCCTCTACCTCTTTCTACAATCCCTATTTCTCTCACCTGGGTTGATCTATTTTTTTCAGTCTTCTATCTTTTAAGATGTATTTCTTAATTATGTGTGTTTGAGTGTATGCCATATGATATAGGTACTGTGGAGGCAGGAAGAGGTAATAGGATTATCTGAGTCTGCCATTATATCAACACATGTTGGCAAAAGAAACTGAATTTTGCTCTTCTAAAAGGACAAACTGTATTCTTAGTCATGGAGATATCTCTGAGGAACTCACTCTTCTTATCTCTGAACCCTTGTTAGTATTATTTATACCTTCCATGCTCAATATTTCAAGAACAATGAGTATATTATTACATCTGATTTATCCACATAATTATTGAAAATATTTGACTTAAGACATGTAGTAACTGGCATTTGGAAAATACTTTTCTGATGTGTAACATATATTTTTCTTCATAGGTAAATATTTAGAATCATTCGAATTTTCTGATTAGCAATTAAACTTTTAACATGTCTTGAATTGACTTGAATTTTATAGAATGCGATCATTTCAGGAACCTAAAAGTGAAGTAAATATAAAGGTTTGAATTTAAAAAGAAAACAGTGTACATGGAGTCAGTACAGCCTGAAGGTGGTCAGAAGGTTGGGAGGGATGCTATATGATCTGTATGAGCAAGAGGTGAAGGAAAAGGATTGGAAAAATGAATCAGTATGGAAGACTTATATACTTACTCATTTATTGTCCTCAAAGCACCAGAAATAAACTCAGTGCCCTGCACAAGCCAGGCAATCACTCAGCCCACTGAAACATCACCATACCATAAAGTTTTTGTTGTTTGTTTGTGCTTTTTTGTTTTGTTTTGTTTTGTTTTGTTTGACTGTTTGTTTTGGTGACAGCGTTTCACTTTGTAGCTCTGGCTGTCTTGGAACTTGCTCTTTAGACCAGGCTTTCCTCAAACTCAAAGAGATCTGCCTGCCTCTTCCTCCCTCTCGTGTGCTGGAATTAAAGGTGTATACCACCACCAGCACCCCCCTAAGTTCTTTGATTTACCTATCTTTCAGTCTTTTCCCTTTATTAATTCATATATTCCTTTTTTCCTCACAATTGACAGAAAAAACTAAGTCCAATTATGGTCTACTTATTAATATGTCATCACCATTCAGAATTTATTCTGTATATTATAAGCATTTTAAAATGCTTTAACCACTAGGAATGAGAACACTTCTAAATTGAGATCACTCACTCCCGGTAAACCATAAATATAATAGCTGCAAAACAAACATGTACCAAATAAAGATAATGGCAGCCAATTTTTTTTTTAAAGATAGGAAACCTTATTATAGTGATCAACACCAACTGGTCACAAGATTGAAAAACTTACAAATCCTATGTCTTTTGATAAGGCTTGGGGGCAATGTGAGATTTTCGGTTTTGAAGAAGGGATAATTCCTGCTGGCATCATTTTATGATACAAATAAGGAACCTTTGTATAACTGCTGCTGAAATTTTCACGTCTCCAAACTCAAATATTGTGTTCTCTTACCTTGCATACAACCTGGTATATGTTCATAGAGTCAGAAACATAGCATGTTGAGTGGTTTTCAAGAACTGAGCCCACATTAGAAAATTTAAATGAAACATGAAATATTAAATAGCTTGAATGGGTGGAAAGAAAGATAAAACACAGAAAATATTTTTCTTAAATCTCTCTCTGCCCTTTTAAAAAAAATCTTCCTATACCAACGAGCTGAAAGAATAAAACAAGGACAAGATATAAGACGGGTCAACAGCAAGCTCATCACTAAAGCCAAGTTTCTATCTTCAGCTCCTTGACAATCAATAATACATATTCTAAAAATCAGAACTTCTAGGTTTTAATTTTAAAAAAATAGAATGGTTATATTAGCAAAACCTCATTTCTGAGTCATTAGATTTCTTTAGGTGGTTTGGTGGAAATGTGAAAATTCTGATGGAAAATGTGTTCTCTCTGAAAAAATAAGAATAAGACAAATGGAAAGTTTTCTTAAAATATTTTATTCTGTGGCAATCATAACAGTTGTTTGTAACTTCATCTCATTTTATTGTGTTTCTATCGTGCCTTCTGAATGTATCAGTGATTTGTTTTGCTGTCACTGTTGGTGAAGCAGGGGGTGGAAATATTCCTCAGATCTCCCAGGCGACTTCCTGACTCCTTCTCAGCCCTACTCCTTACTCAAAAATTAGTTCAAAGGTTGGTGGAATTCCATTTATGAGCAATTCTGGAAGTAGTCCTTTTCCATCTAGAATTCTCAGTGATGCAATTCTAGCAAGTGCTTAGGGAAAAAAATTAAATCATGTTTTGCCTCTTAGAGTATGAAGAGTGTGTTCTCTTGGAAAATTTATATGCATGTAGGTAATGAGTCTGGATCTCACAATACCAGCAACATTATAGGCACGCATCTAGGCAGTCATTTTCTTTCACTGAAAATCATATATGAAGAAGAAATAGTCATTTGTTTAATTTGTTAAGGAATCCTATACTGTTTATCCTTCTCTGTGTAACCGACATGAATATTTTTATGATTACCACCTATTTTTAAATTTCTATTATAGTTTATGTGTATAGTACTTCTTTACCTACATGTTTGTGTGTGTGTGTATGTGTGTTTGTGTGTGTGTGTGTATGTGTGTGCACTATGTTTCTTTGAAAGCTAGATGAAGGTGACAGACCTCCTGGAACTAGAGTTAGATGTTGTTAGCTTCTATGGTGGTGCTGGGAACTAAACCCATATCCTCTATAAAAGGTGGCAGCTCTCTCAACCCACTAAATCATCTCTCCAGCACCAAGTACAATCTCCTTTAATTCCATTTAGTAAGAAGCAAATTGAAAACTTCTGTCTTCTTTAAGATGTCACATTGTGGGAAAAACATAAATACAATACTAAGTACTATGTTTCATTTTTAAATAAAATGCAAATTTCATTTGAACATTTCTGAAAATGAGAAATAGCAAGAAAACTATACACGCACTTAATATGTTTCTTTATGTTTTTCTAACCTTAATCCACTAAAGATAGGACATATTATGAACATTTAAATCTTACGACAAAATAAAAATACAAATCCTTTAGACAATGAATTAATTAGTGGTTGAGTGTCAGCCTTCTTTACTTACAATTTAGAAGAAACTGATGGTGATAGATATTGATATAACTGACACATACATTAAATATGCTGAATATAAAGTACCCATGGCTCTTACTTTGGATTTTAAAAACCTAAATTATCATGTATAGCATTAAATATCTGAAGACACAATTGCTGAGCCACATCAGCTGGTGTCAGCCCCTTAAATAAGTTAACTCCTGTACCAGAAGGTAATTGGTTTAGAAGTCAAAGTAATCTGGAACTTTTCAATTGATATTTCTGCGTCATCTTCCTTCATCTATGATACTACACTGTATATAAATATAGTATTTGTATTTGCTAAGATACAAAATATAGTGAATTGCATATATGAAATGGTGCCTGGAAAATAAATATTGAATGGAATTATGATTATTTATGAAGGACCTAGTATTGCTAACAATATGGACCAAAATATCCTGCTTAAACTGTCTCAAACAGGGTTGTTAAAATATATTTGTCCTTCAGTGGCTAACGAGATTTAAAACTATATGGTGGAAAAATAATCAAATGTACAAGAAAGTTTTAAAATTTTTTTATTATCATGGAAATATAATCATTCTTGGAAGCAAACTCAAGTTCCCATTAATCTTTGAGATATAAGGTCTTGAGAAATTTTCTTATTTCATATTTTAGTTATGTGGATGTACATATGTCTTTGGCTTGGTACCTGTGGGTACAGGTGTTATCAGAGGTTAAAAGCATCAGTTCTTGCTTGGAGCTGGATTTATAAATAGTTGCAAACTGACAATGAAGGTGCCGTGATTTAACTTCAGTTCCTTTACAAAAGAGGTACACACTTGTAGCCACTGAGCCTTCTTTACAGTCACTGATATGGTAAAGTTTTATTAGCATCACCAGTAATTCTATTAAGCAAATCTTATTCTTTCAGAAAAACATTTTTGGCACTAATAAAGATGACAACCATGAAGACAGAAGGGATTAAAGTAATTCATATGCAGCCAAATGTAGCTAAGTATCACATTTGCAACTACCTATACATATTGTTTATGGGCATCATATGGAAAAGCTGTCACAGTAGAACACAGGTTTTATAGAAGAGATCCATGATATCAGCGGAAGTTAGAAAGGGCTGCAGATAAGAGCAAAAGGCTGTTGGAGAGAAACAAGCCCCCTGGAACTGGTGCAAAGGAGTGCTAATATGATGTGTGTGTAGGCGGTTGTATGTGTAGAGTTCACATGTTGCAAATTCAAACAGAACAATGGCCACATGGATATCATCATCTAACATTTGTGAAACCCACAGCAGAAGTTTACCTCAGAGACAGGGACAAGTCATTGTAAAGGGTTAAAATGAAACAATGTGATTCATAACGTTAGTTCTCATTAAAACATAAAAGAGAAAATAGCTGAAATTTAAAGAATTTAAATGTCCTTAACTTATTAATTGTCAATGATAATGTGATACATCTACACAATGGAAGAATATTCAGCTGTAAAATATAAAGATTATATTGAGGGGAGACCAAGAAATGCAAATGCCTCATGTTCTCTCTAACATATGGTTCCTAGCTCCAAATCTTTTGAGATTATATAGGTTGTAATAACATCAGAAAACAAGAAAGAAAGGATTATAGGTGGTCAGAGATAGAGAGGTTAATGGCCGGATATACGTTGACATGAAGCGAGAAATTGGGATATAATGGCAGGGGCTATTAATTGTGGAAGAAAAGGGAAGATAATCCAAGGTAGTGCGGGAGAGGAATGAATAAGTTCACAGAGAATCATATTATTTCCTATTTATTTATAATTACCTATAATATGTTTATATCTCTCAATAGATAGATAGATAGATAGATAGATAGATAGATAGATAGATAGATAGACAGACAGACAGACATACTTTATATTTTGGGTTTATCTTTCGGCTCCTCGCAAAAGCCACAGAATGTCTAAAAATCGCGGTAACAAACATGGTAAATCTCTGTTTGAGTTGGTGAGGGAATCAGGGGAGTCCAAGAGACCTCCCTGAGGTGACATTACATTACTGAAGATGCTATGCAATTCAGACACAGGCTCCAGAGACCCATGAGATGGATTTGACCTGGCAGTCTCCTCTCTGAGGACTAGTTTTCATGGTACTGGAAAGTGCTATGCAAACCTATGATGGAGGAAAGAAACCAAAAGTCTACATAGCTGTGATGTCTGTGGACCACAGCAGCATAGCACATTAACCCTAAAGATTGATAGTAGCATTCAAATGCTGGTGGTAAGCATCAGTTTTCTAATTGGACCAAATATCTGCCCAAAAGGAAGGAAATCATGCTTAGTACTAGAAACCTAGCCAACTTCTCCAGTCTTGTGAGGTCATGGATCTTAGAGAAAGAACTGCAACCACTTGATACGTGTACTTTCTTTTATTCTCTTAAATGTTCTTTCATAGACGTTTTTCTTTTTGTAATGTTTTTAAATTTCTTTTTACTTTTGATTTGTGTGTGGATGTATCCATGTGTATGCATGTTATCTTCATTGGGTGCATGCACATACCAGAAGATGGCTTTAGATGCTCTGGAGCTGGAATTATAGGCATCTAGGAACAACTCAACATGGGTGCTGGGACTCGAACGCCAGTGTTCTGCAAGTGTAGCAAGCACTCTTAGCAGATGAGAAATTTCTGCAGCCCCAAAGGTTTCATACTTTTAATTATACAAACATTACACTAATTTTTCTAAATTAGCTCCCACATTTTTATTATTTAGAAAGCCATTTTAATGGGATAATTTTATTATTATAATACTGTAACTGCTCATTTCTAGTGTGAGAAAATACAATTGATTGTTCAGTATTTGCCTTATAATTAGAAACTTCATGGGCTAATTCAGCAGTTGAAAATTTTTGGTTTTGAAGATTTGACTGTTTTCAAAATCGCAAATGCTAATCATGCCAATCACAACACATGTGCAAACACACTTTGTTTTTTTCTTTCAGTGCTAATAACTTTCTTCCTTTCTTTCCTTTTTCGTTCCTTCCTTCTTTTTTCTTTCTTTCTTTTTTTCTTTCTTTCATTCTTTTTCCTTTGACTAACTGACCTAAGCAAAACTAAGTACAGTCTTAAGCACAACGTTTCTTAAATAATATTCTTATCTTGTTCCTGACCTTAAAGCTACCATTTTTTTCTTTTTGTTTGATTCTGGTTATTATTCTATTTGCTTTTGTTGCTGCTTTTGCTGTGGTTGTTGTTTATCTAGTTTTGGGACAAAATCTCAATACAAAATGGATTCAACTGGCTTCAAAAACTCACTATGTAGCTAAAAGTGGCATTGAACTCTTGATTCTCTTGCTTCTTTTCACAAGTTCTAGGATTATGACAAAGTGCAACTGATCTAGCTAGGTATTTGTTCATCTATCTGAGATGGTTTAGGGTAGGCTTTTACAGTTTCCTTTATATTGTTGAAGAAACTTTATTGTTTTTCTAATATATTGTGCTTTCTGACTTTTAGTTGAAGGAGATATAATAAACATTTATTGGATTTTTAAATGCTTTTTAAAAATTAATTGAAATGATAATATTAAACTTTCCTATATTTTGTTAATTTCAGTTACAGTGAATAACTTTAATATGCTAAATCAACCATCGTCCTTATAATAGATTCCATCTTAAAGGGTACAATTTTAAAGACTTTTCATGCTATTATTTTGCTGAGAAGTATTTATTACATAGTTATCTATTTTTGCATGTGTGTGTAGTATGTGTACATGTGCATGTGTGCATGTGCACTTGCACGCACGCACGTTTGTGTGTGTGTGTTTATTATTGCACTCACATGTAGCTCACAGAACATCTTGATAAAGCCCATTTGCTTCTTCTACCATGGAGGCCCTGAGGATGGAACCAAGGTTGTCAGGCTTGGTGACAAATCTGCTACCTTGCCATCCATTGATGGGATTATACTGTGGATCTTATCTCTGAATCTCTAGATAAAAGTATAGCTATGACCACTTATCAAAGTTTATTTTGCAGCTAATTGAGACTATTACAGAAGGACACAACTGATCAAAATACTGAAAACTACTAACCATGGTTATCCACCCAAAACTGCCTCATTTACAAAACAACCCCTACATCTAAGGTTCAGTAAACATTGCAGAAATGGAGGCAGAAAAATTGTAAGAGCCAGAGGTCAATGACATCTGTTGTCAGCTTTCCTTTATATAACAGAGAAGCTGTATCCATGAACTCTCAGTAGCACAGTTGCCTGAGCAATGATAACAGCCATTGAGAAGCCAATGTGAATGGGGAGGAGTCTCACTCAAGGTTCCACCTCTAGGTGAAGAGCTATAATCAATTAATGGTTGTTGAGATGGAAAGTTATTTTCATTTTAAATTATAATCCTCTTATTCAATCCCCAGCAGTGAGCTCTAAACACATATAATGAGCACAACTAAATGAGCTCAGTGTGTTGTATCTCTAAATTTATATGAATAGGTATATATGAAACAATAATAATTAAATAATATGAGGCCAAATTTGACAAGAAGTGAGTGGAGAAATGGACACAGCTACAGGGAAGGGGCAGAAGAAGAAAATAATGTAAATATTGTGTCATATTTAAAATTTTTAAAAGTATAAAAAGAATGAGCAAAGAAAAGTAAATTTAAGGAATGTTGATTTTATTGGTAAATAAGAGGAAAATAAATTAGGTATTGTGATCCAAACTATATCCCCCCCGCCCTTTATTTAGGCTGAGATAGGAAAATGATAGCTGCAAGTACAAACTGTGTGTCAGTAAGTTCTAGGCCAATGTATATGACACAATGAAAGCATATATGCATAAGTCAATAAGCAAATTCCTTCTGTAAATTATCCTTGAAGATTTCTCGCAGGGAAGTAGACTAATCCCAGTAGCATAGGAGACACTAAAGAACATACACAATTTTAGAATCTGTAGTTTTAGGCATCTGTGTGCTGTCTTACAGTGAACTGAAATCATTAGGGAAGCTACTTGGCGATGATTTAGTATTCACCAAAAATGCAGAAACTATCCAAAGCAGATTTAGTAAATACCAGACACATATTTAAGGAGTCAGACAAGGACAGAATCTATAGCAGAGACTAAAACGGCAAGACCTAATGGAAGCAGAAGAAACGCAAAATATGGGGAAATTGCCACTCAGTTTTGCTTTTTCTTTCATTTTAAGAAGAAAATAATTAATCTGTTAACACATCCTGACAGGGTAAGGAAGAAAAATGAGTGTTTCTGGTTACTGAAGTGTTCTGGATGAGCTATCAATCTCGAGTGTCTTGATCAAAGTTGCTGCAGTAGGGTGGTGTGTACCTTGTGTGGAAGGGAATTCTAGGGAGGACATGATGCTGAAGATTGGTCCTCTTGTTTTCCTTCATCTCCAGCTTGAGTTCTTTAAATTTTTGAAGAAGATACAAATTTACTGCTACTTATCAAGGAAATCCCAATAAGTAGGTATCTCTGGAGGCAAGGTAGGGTTATTTTTATTATTTATCCCATTGTTGAAAAAACTAAAATGTGCAACACACTGATAGCAAGGGATGTATGAAGGTTGCAAATACAGTGAAGAGGAAGGATAAGCAATGCATCAAGCAGACCAAAAACTAAAAATTTAAGATGTGCTTTCTTCTGTCTAACTGACTAGCAGAGTTCTTGCAACTAGAAAACCTCATACTTCTAATATAACTGGAATTGTGCATGAACAGACCTATGTTGTATCAGTCCTTCACAAATAAATATATTATCACAGAAAATCTAACATTTAAGGCAGTACATTAAAACTGATGAAGAACTTTTTCATTGTATATGGGGTTCATGTTTAGAAAAGACAAAAAACCTTAACTTTTATATATTTCCCAAATTTTGACAACTATTTTCATAAACCATTGTTTTATTTTTAATATTTATATTCTGAGGGTTTTTTGTTTGACCATTTGATATCATTCTGTAATGGATTTTTGTCATTTTCCCAGGATTCTCTTCTCTTGTTTCTCCTCGTCTACAGCTGGAGCCCTTTTAATATTTGAAGAAGACACAACTTTACACCTATGTATCAATGCTGAGTAATTTTTTTCAGTTGCACATGCCCCCCCTCGAGCCATTTAAGAATTGGCTGCCAGTATTGTGACACTTTTCTTTCTAATTAATTCAGCAAGAAACATTAATCATCCGGGAACAGAAATATCTTCCTACATAGTCACAGTGAATTTGCTATACAAGTCACAATTACTACTGATACAATATTTTACGTAATAAACAGTGTATGTTAAATTCTACTGACTGTCAAATATGCCAATAATGTCTTTCATAAACTATAGAATTTAAAAGGCAAAGAAAATCTATTCATGAAGTCAGCTGTCATGTGTTTTGATTCCTTGAACTAGAAACTCTCTAAGATGTTTTGCTCTATTAAAAAAATCACAATAATATTGACATTTTAAAAAGTCTGCTGTAGACTGTTTTACAAGATGACTATTTGGATTGCCTTGTTGGTCTTCCGTGATTAGATTAAGATTAAGGGATTTACGAGAAAACAACATTTGAATGACAAGTTTACCCATTTACAGAACAATTAATGTAAATCTGTTACATGGTGGCTGAGGTTAATTTTAGTCCATTAGTTAAAAAGTTTTCTAAATTTATCTTTAAAAAACACATTTTCTCCAATTAATAATTTACTAAATGATCTTTTATTGACTGCATGAATATCAGTGCCTCAAAGACATTTTCTCTGATGTTATAATATTATGTTCAGGATTTTTTTATGATTGTTATTGCTATGGCAGTTGCAAAATACTGACTTCTAAATCTGTATTTTCTTTTATATAAAATAGTCTATTTGAACTTATGTATTTTCAAAAGGAAAACAACTTTTTTTCCAAAGTTTGTTTTTCTTTTTTTGTTTATAATTACTCACACACACCAATGGATTCACACTTATTTCACTGTGTTCTAAATGTTGCGATTCCCTCAAATTTCATACTTTGGAATCTAATACTCAGTATGATTGCTCACAAAGATGGGAAAATTAGGAAATAGCTTAGTCATAGGGCTGCATTTACATAATGGAGGCAGGTAATCAAAGGGTATTGTTTAGTAACTTGGGAGTCTTTTTGGTTGAAATTATGTACATAAGCCCTTTTTAAAAACACATTTGGTAGTTTGACACGTATATCTGTATGTATACTGAAAAAATGTACCTAGTAACTTTTTTTCAACTTAGGATCCCTACCTGCCTCAATCTTTACATATACTTCAATGTGAAACATTTTTCTTCTCCTTAGCAATCATCAAACTTATACAGATTCTAGTTAATCATACTCCAGTTTGTGTCCTCAAAGTGCAGTTTTATGGAGAATCCCCTATTTATCATCTTATGTCTATCCATAATTGCACATACTAGATCATAGTCAATTCTAGAATGAGAGAGAACATGCATAATACAAAAGAGGTCATATAATTTCAATATGCTAGTCAAATTAGAAGAACATCCAAATGCTGTCTCTCAGTAACTAACAACTTCTTCCTTTTAGACCCCACAAAAGAAGCCAGGTACAGTAACGTAGAATGCTTGAGTATCATTCATGTAGCCTGCTTTTGCTCTTGACAGCATATGTAATTTTTTAACTGCACTGTCACTTTCCTTTGAATACATATACATGCTTTTTGATAATCACTTTAAGTTTTTACTTCAACCCTTTGAATAAGAGATCGAGAACCTGGAAACATGTCATCTAGACCCCAACCGCCTATACCATATGTACAGGTTTACATACACAAAAATTCTCAAGAAAAGTATTGTGGTTTGAATGAGAATGACCACCATGGTCTCTTATATTTGAATATTTGATCCCATTTGGTGGATTATTTAGGAAAAATTAGGAGGTATGGCCTTGTAGGTATGCCCCTGGGGGTGGGCTTTATGGTTTCAAAATCGTACACTAGGCCTGGAGTTGAAATGTTTTTGAACCAACAACCAGTTCCCAAATAAAGGCTGAGAGACTTACTAATTATGAATGTTCAGTCTTAGCTTACTCTTGACCCACTAGCTCTTTTCACTTAATTTAACCTGTTTCTCTGCATCTGTGTTTTGCCTCAGTGCATTTTACCTGTCTGCCTCCATTTGGAAGAAAGGATGCAAGCTCTCAGCTTCAGCTTCAGCATCATGCCTGCCTACCTGTCACCATTCTTCCTACTATGATGATCATGGACTATACCTATGAAACTTTAAGAAAGCACCCCACCACTAAAGTGTTTTGTTTTAAAATATTCTTCCTTGATCATGCTCTCTCTCTCTCTCTCCTCTCTCTTTGTTTTTGTTTTTATTTTTCACAACAGGGTATTTATGTAGCTTTGGAGCCTGTCCTGGAACTCACTCTGTAGACCAGGCTGGCCTTGAACTCACAGAGTTCTGCCTAACTCTGCCTTTCCACTGCTAGGATTAAAGGCATGTGAAACCACCGCCTGGTCCATGGTATCTCTTCACAGCTGTAGAATAGCATCTAAGACAGTAAAGAGAGGCCATTTGTTCTTTGTCCCTATTCTTATTTTATTGAGAATAGATTTTTTTTCTCATACAATAAATCCTGATTACAGTTTCTCCTCACTCTACTCCTCCAGCTCTTCCCCATCTCCCTTCCACTCCAGAGCCACTCCATTTCTGTCACTCATCAGAAAAGAACAGGAATCTAAGACATAGCAACAGAATGCAACAAAGTAAAATATAATAAGTAAAAACCGTCACATCAAAGTTGGACAAGACAAACCAAGAGGAGGAAAAAAGACCAAGAAAAGGCACAAAGGTTAGAGACCTTCTCATTTCTACCTCAGGAGTGGCATAAGAATAAACTAAGAACTATAATGTATCTGCAGAAAACCTGGTACAGACTTGTGCAGGCTGTGCTTGCTGCTTACGTCTCTGTGAGTTAATATGAGATTTGCTCAGTTGATCCAGAGTGCATTGTCCTCATGGTGTCTTCCATTCTCTCTAGCTCATACACTCCTTCTATCTCCTCTTCCAAGGCATTACCTAATCTCTAGGAAAGGGATTTGTTGAGACAACCCATTTAGAAGTGAATGTTTCAAGGTCTCTTTTTATATGCCATGTCTGGCTGTGGGGCTCTGTATTTGTTCCCATCTGCTGCATAAGGAAACTTCTCTGATGATAATTGAATAAGGTACTAATTTTTGATTATAGGAGGCTATCATTAAGAGTCATATTATTATTACCTTTTTTAAGCTCAGTAGTGTCTGTATTTAACCTAGGTCTCTGGGATATCAAATCTCTGATTCTAAGTCATCTAAGCAGTGTAGGGTATGGGTTCCATATTGTGCAGTGGGACTTAAGACAAATTAAGCATTAAACATTAGGTAGTTACCCCCACAAGCTTTGTGCCACCATTGTCCTATTTTGCAGGCAGGACAACATTGTACATCAAAGGTTTTGTGGCAGGGTTGGTATATATGCCTGTCTTTTAATAGCCTGCAGAGCACTTTCTCGTGTGAAGGGCAAAGAACATGAGGGCAAAGGTTATATATAGACACCAGCTAGAAATTTCAAAGTGCCATGAGTAAATTTCAATCTTCAATGAGCTGTATGAAAATTTTCTTCTTCAGAAATAGAGCCTTTCTGTCCATCTTCAGAGAGAAACCAATTGATTTTGCAACATCTTGGGATTTGGGGCAGGGAAGGGGTCTTGTTATCCCTTTGTTTAGCCAACTATTCAGCTGAATATAACCCAGACCTAGTACTAGAAGCTTTGTTTGGTGACTTGATAGGGACAGTTGGAACTCTGTCTCACCCATTACTTGGAGAATTCTTTGGTATTGCCTTCATATATTTAAGCAACTTTTATCTATACTCAATTCTAGCTGTCCTTCTCCGCATTCCCTTCCCCTCCCTAACTGATATTCTTATTCATGTCCCCTCACCCCCAAACCACCTATAAAATCTATTCTATTTTCAGGGAGACCCATGTGTCTTCCCCAGTTCCTTCCTCTATACCTAACCCCTCTTGTTCTTTAGATGATACTGGCTGTCATATAAATATCATATACTTAAACACTAATATCCATGTATAAGTGAACACATACCTCACTGAGTATAAATTTTTCTAATTCCATTGACTTACCTGCAAATTTCATATCTTTTTCTAAACATCTGAATAATAACATTTTAATGCACAAATGTACTATGTTTTCCTTATCCATTCTTCTGTTGAAGGCAATCTAGGTTGTGTTCAATCTCTCGTTATTGTAAATAGAGCAGTAATGAACAAGTGTCCTTAGAGGGTGAAGTGCCTTTGGATATGTACTCAAAAGTGGTATAGCCAGATTTTGTGTTAAATCAAGTACCATCTTTCTGAGGAACTACCAAATTGATTAACATAGTGGCTATGGAATTTTGTACTCCCACCAATGATGGCTATTGCTCCCTTTTCTATAAACTTGCTAGCAAGAGCTGTCATTTCTGCTATTGATTGTATCTATTTGGACAAGTATAAAATGAAGTATCAAAGTAGTTCTAATTTGCATTTCTTGGCAGATAGCTAAATGTGTTTGGCAATTATTAAGAGTATCTCAGCTATTTGAGTGTTCTGTATTAAAAATTCACTGTTTATATTAATACTCCTTTTAAAAAATTAGATTGTTTTTGTTTTTGAATATCTAGTTTTTTGAATTCTTTATGTATTTTGGATATTATTCCTCTATCAGATATTGGTAAAAATACTTTCACATTCAATAGGCTGTAACTGGAGGTTTTTCTGCCACCTGCAGTTCCCAAATAACCACTCCGAGGCTTAATATTAATTACAAACTGTTTGGCTTATTCGCTAAGGCTTAATATTAACTAGCCCTTATAACTTAAAATAAGCCATTGCTATTATTCTATATATATTTTTT